>VYZQ01017035.1:100602-110756 GCA_013400655.1 Mystacornis crossleyi
TTCTGTCACAGAAGGGTCCAGGGCTCTGATCTTCCGCTGCGATTAAAACAGGCTGGTTGGTCTGCGTCCCTTTTCACTGTCTCTGTCGCAGTACTACTTGTTAGGAATGGTTGCTGCGTTCTGTAGCAGAGAGGAAACCAAGCCTTGGTTTTCTGCCTCTGGGATATCTTTAGGTTAATGTATGAGAAACATGTAGTACCTCCCTACCTCTTAACCGTGTCTTAGAAACAAGTATCTGCGTGTCTATTTGAGGGCTTCTGCACACAGTCTGAAGCTGTCTTAAAGCTATTTTAAGCACCTATGGGCTATAGGAAGAAAAAAATGTAGATATGCATAGTTAACTTCAAGCAAGAATGAGCTCACTTTTACCCCCAGCCAGGCTGGTAACTCGGACATGGTGCAACATGGGTGTCTCTTTGCCAGCATTTATCCACAATGTGGGTGGAAATCCCATGTTTGCTTGCAATCAAATGTCCAGATCTAGGTGGTTTTGTTTTATCTTTGTCCCTGTGCTGGATTAAGATTAGCTAGGGGCTGTCAAGGATGAGCATGGACATGTGCTGCTTTAAGATTGCCTTAAAACTTGAGGTTTTTCTGGAATTTGGCAGTATGGGAACAGAGATTTCCGACATATTGATATTGGACTGAAATGCCTGTACTTTGTCTTAGGTCTGTCTTGTGCTTCCAAAGCTCAGAAAACTCATGTGCCTTTGAAGTGATCTCATATTAGAAAACTTAACAGTTATTTCACATGACTGTGGTTAAAATCTCTCAGAGCATCAGTGCTCTCCTGCTACCTATAAGTTTCAGTCTTCAAAGGTGATGTTTCTTCTAAGTGGAGTTTTGGGAGGTGAAAATTACTACAATCAAATTTCTGACTGTTATGATGTATTCAGGGAACTGCAAGGGGCTGCTGTTTTCAGAGAGAATGTCTGCAGTGCCACTTACATAGCAGTAAACAGATTTAAAACAGCACCAGCAACTTGGATTTGTTACATTGTAAAAGCCAGTTCACCTTTTGGCCTGTTTCTTTGAAAATGGGGCAATGGAGGTGATAATAATACCTAATAGCCAGAAGGGACTGCAGTTTAGCAAGCCTGGTTGTTGGTAGTTGTGAGCAAAAACTAGTTTGTGAGGGCATCTATTCCTGGTGCCACCTGAGTGTCACAGAACCACAGAATGGCTGAGATTAGGAGGGACCTCTGGAGATTATCAGGCCCCAAGCCCCTGCCCAAGGAGGCCCACCTAGAGCTGGATGCCCAGGACTGTGTCCAGATGGGTTGTGAGTAGTACAGGCGACTTGTGCCAGTGCTCAGTCACCATCACAGTAAAAACATGTTTTCAGGTGTTCAGGTGGACCCTCCTGTGTTTCAGTTTGTTCCAATCACCTCTGATTCTGTCCTGTCACTGTGCATCACTGAAAAAAGGCTGGGTCTGTCCATCTGTTTTACACCCTCCCTTCAGGTGTTTGTACAGATAGACAAGTGTTGCAAAGCCTGTGTTTGGGGCTTTGAGCATGACCAGTTTGCAGGCAATGCTGGCTCATGTCTCACTGGGTTTTGTGCTTCACTGCAGGCTGGCACTGATCATCCCAGGTGAGCGGAGTTGTACAGAGGGAAAGGGAGAACATCCTTTATGGCATTTTTGGGTAACCAGTAAACGCTCTGATGTCTGAGAGTAGTAAATACTGTGCCATAAATACAGAACAATGAGCCCTTCCTTAACACTGACTCAGCAGACTGAATATTAAGATGCAAGATTTGACTTTTTTTCATCTTCAGATTATTACTCTTCTGTTGTGCAATCTCTTCCACAGATCTGAGTGCAGCTTATAAAACAGCCAAGTTTCTTGCTCCCGTTATTTTAAGATAGTTTTAACAATTTACTGTGCTGTTCGTAGACATGTTCTAAATTCTGGGTTCACGTGTATAGCTAACAAAAAATTCACCTACATTTAGCTGCTGTCTGAAACTTGCCACTCAGCCAGATATTAGGAAGTTCTGAATGTTTATCAAATATTGCCAGATAAACAGTTTTTAAAGTTGTTGTTCCTAAGGCTTTTGAAACCATTAATCAAGCAAAATTTATTTCATGGATCATTTCGTGGTCATTACCTCAGTGTTTGCTTCTTAATCCATTGTACTTACATGAATAACACTGTTTAGTTGGCATCTGTGTAGCTTTCATTATAAAAAGTGAATAAAATCATTGCATTGTTTGAACGTCAAGTCACAAAATACAGTAGTAAGGTTAAAACGTGTCTCCTGTGCCTCCTGTGTCATCATACTAGTTTCCATATATATCAGTAAAAAATTAGGAAAGAAGCTTATATCCTTTAAAATACTAAACTTCATGTCAAAAAATCTATAAGAATTTATGGTTACTGTAGATTAAGGTTGGACAATTTTGATCAAGTTCAGAATAGCCTTTTTGTTTTAAAACTTATTCTGTTATTGTTAGGCTTCAGCTGAACAAAAAATCAAAGTATAAGAAACATTTGAAGGAAGCAGTGACAGTGGTTTTGTGAAGAGAGTCAATGCACATTGTACTAAAGACCTTAAGGACGCAAAGTATTGCACAAGTATTAAAGTATTAAAAAGGCCATAAATTGGTGAGATTCATGTGTTGGGGGAAGGTGTGTCAGAGTTTATTGTACTAGTGTCTCTGGCACAAGTTTTTTACTAACATTTATATGTTTTTCTAGAGTATGCGTTTAAGGCCATAAACCAAGGTGGACTTACATCTGTAGCTGTTCGTGGGAAAGATTCTGCAGTCATTGTAACACAGAAGAAAGTACCTGTAAGTAGTCTGGTTTTGACGGGAGGTCTGGAAGGAGAGGAGGAAAAAGGTGGGGGTGAGACTCAGAAATATTGATATTATACTTATTAGCACTGACATACATAGCTGTTTGAACTGAATATCTAATTATCATTCTGCTTATTACAAGTTCTAGCTCCATGTAGTGCTCAACTGTACATTTTCTCACTAAGTACTGCAATATTGGTTTTTTCTGTAGTTGTTGAAGGCATAAAGCTAAAATAGAAGTTGATCCTGCAGTATTGAGCATGCATTCGTTGCTCTGGCTTGTAAGGGCTGAGTTGTCCATAACCAGTTCCCTGATTTCTTTAATTCCGGCCGAGAAAATGTTATACCAATAGCACATAGAACAGGTTTTCATGGGTGTTTCAGCTCAGTGATGATGTACTGTTGACAAAGGGGGGAAATTCTTTTGTGTTTGAAGGGCAGCATGCAATAAGAGAGCAAGCTTTTGTATGTGGGTTCACAAAGTTTCTTGAGAGGGGAAAGGACTGTTGATCATGTTCTTGCTGTTATCCTTCTCCAGCTACTGTGGTTTAAATCTTCCCCATTCTCCAATTTCTTCCTTCTCATGCCTACAGCAGTCAAAAGTGGAAAGCCTGAAAGAATTTTTAGCTGTTTTGGGTCCTTTTGGGCTCTTCTGTAAAAAATAGAGGTTTCAGAGTTTGTCTTTGTTTTTTGGGGAATTGTTTTTCGTTCGTTCGTTTGTTTGTGGGGTTTTGGGGTTTGTTTTTTGTTTGGGTGGGGTTTTTTTGTTGGGTTTTTTGGTTTTTTGTTTTGGGGTTTTTTGTTGGTTTTTTGGGTGTTTTTGTCTTTTTTCTTTTTACTTCAAGGACAGTGGTTGCTATTACATTATTTTTGTTTCCTCTTTAGGACAAGTTACTGGATTCCAACACAGTGACTCATTTATTCAAGATTACTGAAAATATTGGTTGTGTGATGACAGGAATGACAGGTATTTAATTCACCATCTCTTTTAAGTATCTAAAATATGTCAGATTTTTTATGTAGTTCACCAGCATTACATCATATAAAATAAACAAGTACTCTAGGAGATTTGTTTCACTCAGTCTGGTTTTGGAGAACTTACCTACTTCTAATGGGTATATTTAAAGACAATGTAGAGTTGGACCTGGAATTTATATTCTCAGGCAATGCTAGAAATAAACATGGTACATGTTCAGTGTATATTTATATTGAAATTTATATTAAGGGCAGGGGTCTAGCTGACAGCAGATCCCAGGTGCAGAGAGCCCGCTATGAGGCTGCTAACTGGAAGTACAAGTATGGATATGACATCCCTGTGGATATGCTGTGTAAAAGGATTGCAGATATTTCTCAGGTCTATACACAGAATGCTGAAATGAGGCCCCTTGGTTGCTGTAAGTATAGTGTATGAAAATGATCTTTTCTGTTTCTTGTCTGAGTTTACAAATTTATATATAAGAAGTTCTCACCCATTTTCAAAATGAGTAACTGAGGGACTAAGAGGGATGAGCAGCTGAATGAGAGAGCAGTGTTGTAAGTCTTGAATTGGAGCCATGATTTTACCATTGACTCAGCATTTGAGATGATGTAGCCTCTCTGATTCTATTTCACCTTAGTCCTTGGGGCCTGGTCTGTTTGCACTGCTGTGATATCTGTGAGTGGGAGATGCCCTTTATAACTGTGTCTGTTTGTGGTGCTTTGACCCTGGATGGATGCCAAGTGTCTGCCAAAGCCTCGCCATCGCTCCCTTCCTCAGCTGGACCTGGAAGAGAAAAGATACCATGAAAGGCTTGTGGGTCAAGATAAGGGCAGGGAGGAATCACTCACCAATTACCACCATGGGCAAAACAGACTCACCTTGGGGAAATTAATTGAATTTATTAAGAAGCAAATAAAAATAGGATACTGAGCAGTAAAACCAGATCTTCAAAACACCTTCCCGCTACCTCCTTCACAGGTTTAACTTTATTCCTGATTCTCTACCTCTCTCACAGTGGCACAGGGAGATGGGAAGGACGTCTGTTGTCAGTTTGTAGCACACTGTTTCTGCCGCTGCTTCCTCCTCAGGGGGAGGACTCCTCACACTCTTCCTCTGCTCCAAGGTGTCTCCCACGGGAGACAGTCCTCCATGAACTTCTCCAAAGTGAGTCCTTCCCATAGGCCGCAGTTCTTCACACACTGCTCAAGCAAGGAGCCCACCTTATGTGGGGTGCAGTCCTTTAGGAGCAGACTGCTCCAGTGTGGGCTCCTTGCTCCACAGCGCCACAGGTCCTGCCAGGAGCCTGCAGCAGCACAGGCTTCACATGGGGCCACAGCCTCCTTCAGGCATCCACGTACTCCAGCATGGGCTCCTCCAGGGTCTGCAGGTGGATATCTCTCCACCATGGATGCCCATGGGCTGCAGGGGCACAGCTGCCTCATCGTGGTCTTCTCCACAGGCTGCAGGGGAACCTCATTCCCGGCTCCTTCCCTCCTTCATTTGCCTCAGTGTCTGCAGAGTTTTTCCTCTCACATATTCTCACTCCTCTCATCTTTGTCTGCAATTTCCTTCTTTTTTATTTCTTAAATACATTATCCCGGAGTCACTGCCACCATTGTGGATGGGCTTGGCCTCAGCCAGCGGCAGGTTGGTCTTGGAGCCAGCTGGCTTTGGCTCCTTTGGACATAGGGGAAGCTTTTGGCAGCTTCTCACAGAAGCCAGCCCTGTAATCCCCTCACTACCAAAACCTTGCCATGGAAGCCCAATACACTGTGTCTGGGTAAACATCACTGTTAAAAGAGAGAGATGCAGAGTGCAATTATCCTTGTGCAGGTTTTGTGGCTTTTTTATCTAAGTAGTATGTATAGGACAGATTTGCATAATTTTTGATCCTCACTTAGCCATCATATATATATATAATGTAGAGAAGAAGTGCCTAAAAATATTTCCTTTGCAAGTATTTCTATGTGTCTTTTTTTATAACAGCAAATGCATCTTAAAAAGAAGTTGTGTATTGAGTCATTTTTTTGTAGCTATTCCTGGTCATCTCTGTGTTCTGAGGTTGGTTCTGACTTGTTTTTTCTCTTACGTTTGGCTGTAAGTAAATTATAACTGTGCTGTTAGGCTGTTCAGGAACTGAGGTAAACGACTTAACAGGTTTCCTCAATTACTTTTTCATTAAACATTCTGTCTGGGTTTCTTTTTGATTGGTTGGATTTTGGTGTTGGTTTTTTTTTTTTTCTTTTAAGGAGAATAGTTTCAGAATTGATGAATCACTTCTCGTAATCATAGTAGGCACTAAGACTTCTCACTAAAAAAGCAGCATTCAGGGTTGCGCCATAGTTTCCATGATGGGGCAATTTTCCTATGCTTGTGTACTTGTAGTTTTCAGGAAGGATTGTTTCTTTCTTCCCTTGGCATTTCCCATGCCTTGATGCTACTGGAAGTTTCTTCTTTAAAATACATGAGTAAAAATATCTTTTTCCTAGTTTCCCTTAGCCTTTTTTGAAAGTATGAGGTTTTTTTCTGTTGTAGTAATAGCTGCCCAGAAGTTTATCAGCTCTAACTACTAGTTAAAAATTACACAAGTGTAAAGTGAAAATAATTGAAAACCATGACATTGTTCTGTTTGGGGTTTTTATTGCAAGTATTGCTTTTGACTTTTTTTTTGAATATGCATATTGAGACAATGCAGCTGTAAATCAAGAAGTGAGGGTGAACACAGGTGCATCTCAGTGATGTGGTCAGCTTGGTTTACTTGAAAACTATCCAGCTTCAAAGCGCTTAGTCAGATGGTCTTCAAAGACTCAGTTATGTCCTGATGTTTCCACTTTTCATTTCAGATTTTTTTAATTTAAAGAGGAAAAGGTTTTTGCAGTGTTTTTCAGGATTACAGACAAGAAATATAATTTTGATCTTTTAATATTTCCATTAGTTTCAGCATGTTTGTGAAGTTGCTTTCTAGTAAAAGGCACACGGTAATAGAACTATTGTTTACACTTTTGTGTCATATAACACAGTGTGATGTGAGCTGTGGCTGGGTGAACTTTGTATCAGGATTAAACTGTTGAATTTCCTGACTTTGTGGTTCTCTACACACTGAGCATGGCCAAAACGTTTGTATGTTTAATGAGTAGCCTTCTTTGGGAATGACAGAAACACAGTTTCTGCTAAACTGAGTTGCACACCTGGTAATGAGATGTTGGTAAGAAATGGCAAATTAGGGATAAAAAGGAAATGACAGCTCCAGATACGGGACTGATTCCCAAAGATGAACTGCTGTGCATGCATGTTTTTTCACAGAGAGGGTTATCTATTCTGTTCTTCAGTTGCATTAAATTGCTAAAGTTGGGGAAATAAATAAATTAAAAAATTTTCTCTTCTCTTTTCTCAAGGTATGATTTTGATTGGTATTGATGAAGAACACGGCCCTCAGGTATACAAGTGTGATCCAGCAGGTTACTACTGTGGATTCAAGGCCACAGCTGCAGGAGTTAAACAGACAGAGTCCACCAGTTTTCTTGAAAAGAAAGTAAAGAAGAAGTTTGACTGGACATATGAACAAACAGTAGAGGTAGGCCAGCAGAAGGAAATGAGAATTTGTTAAAAGTATTTTTAATGAACGTGCTGCATGTAGGCTTGCAATGTAGAGAAATGCAGTTAGGCATTTCCTCTTTTCCTACAGTTCTGATTGCTGCCAGAGCAAATACAGCTATTCCAACCAGAAAATCGTTTGAAAGTATTCTGCAAGTGTTTGAATAGTCATCTAATCTGCTTTTTTTTGCTTAATGTTAGCTGAAGGGGATTCTCTAATTGTAGCACTCCCACTGTAGCTAGTGTTTGGTTACTACAGTGCTTGATTTTGGGGATACCAGTATGACTTAACTTTTAGTGACGTTTAAAACAATCTTCATATTAGAAGGCATTTCAAACAGTATCTTTGCATGATAAAAGGTTTTGGTTTTGTTGTGTTTTTTCTGCTACAGAAACATGTTCCTTTGCTTTTTGTAGATTGGATGTTTTAGGGAAAAGACTGGAGAGGGACTGTATTCTGTAGCAAGGGGAAACTATTTGGAACTTCTAATCTGAGATTTTGAAGTGAAAGGGAATAACTTTAAACCAGAAGGGTAGTTGTTAATAGTATGTCTATTAAGAAAAAAAAGCCTTAGTGCTTTCTTTTTAATGATAGGGGGTTTTGTCATCTTTCAGACAGCAATAACATGCCTGTCTACTGTACTATCCATTGATTTCAAACCTTCAGAAATAGAAGTTGGTGTAGTCACAGTGGAAAATCCTAAGTTCAGGTAAGTGATCAGTGTTGATAAAACTTGGTGTGTTTCTCTGGTTTTGTGAAGGTAGTTTTACCTTCTTGTGTACCTGTAAATCGAGAAAAAGAGACAAATGTCAGAGGTTGAAGTTTTGAAGAGGTTTTTTACTTGTAACTCTTCAAAATGTGTAGGGGTAGAAAACATTGTGTAAAAAAACCCTGCAGTTTTAAAATGTGTGACATGGTTAAGGGATTTAGTAGAGAAAAGTGTTCTCTTTCATTTTTTAAAACAGTATTGCTTTCTGTGAGAATTGAAATGTAGTTACATCTGGTCTAGAAGTGTTTTCATGCTTAGAAGCATAAAAATTGTTCACAGTACCGGTATCTGGAGTCCACTTCCAAGTCATAGTCATGCTAACTAATGCAGTAAAGTTTGGTTTGTATTATGGAATATTTACACGTCCCTTAAATTCTTTAATCCTTTTCTAAATCGAATCTTTAAATTATTCTTGCTCATCTTTTAGCTGTTACCATTTTTGAACATCTAAAACAATGTAGTTAATAGATTATGGATTTGCATGGTTTGAAATACTGTATTTAAATTTGGTAAGATTAAAAGATCATGGATTTAAAAAATCACTAGTGATTTGAAAATGGCTGAACTATTTACTTTCTGAGTATGCTGCATTCCCATCTAGCACGAAAGCAAGGCACCTGCTATTTCTTCCCTCCTCCATTATTGCCTGCAGTGCACTGTGTGCACCAAGGTTACTTGGCCAGTGTATCAAGACAGCACCTGGAAGTCTTCCTGCTGAGGGCAGAAGGGCTTCACATGGGATACAGTGTACTTGGCAGCCTTCTCACAACACACTGTATAACTGCAGAAGTATGCATGAAATGTGGGAGAAAAATTCCAATGTGGGGTATTTTTTATAATGCAAAAGAACCCTCCAGGTGTGGCTTACTTAAAAATTAGGTAAGTCTGGCTTGCTGCAGTGGGATTCAGTTATTTCTGCTTTAGTCTTTCATTGGGTTTTTTTTTGGTTTTTATTTAAAAAGAAGAAAAGAGAAGAACAGTTAAATGGGGAACAAAGTCCTCTGTTACTTTAGTCTAACTACTTGGTAAGTGGGGATTGAAGAGAGGCTTCAAACTTTTGGGGTCTACAGGTTCAGTCTTTTAAGTGCTTCCTTCCTAACGTTTTTAAGGTTGACACGGTGATGATGGGTGGCTTTGCATTTGGTGGTGTGTGCTGAGGACAACCGAACAGCACAGTGTTTGTGAGAAAGCACACAGGAGCTGCATGACCCCTTTCCTACTGCCACTCAAGGGTCAAGTGCTACCTTCTCACGAGGTCTCAACTTGCAGATGCATTACTCATGAAGAATTACCTGTTCTTTTTCTATCATTTGTTACCTCCTTGCTCTCTAGTGCCTTTGATTCTTCCTTTCTTTTTCAAAAGAATTGGAATGTCAGCCTGTGGCCCTCGCAGCAGGGCTTTAAAGGGCAGAAAGATTTGTATAGATATTAGGTTGTACTATTGGAGCTTAAGGGGAAGGTCATGTAAGCTATTTAAGATTTCTTTTTTTTCCTTTCAGGATCCTTACAGAAGCAGAGATTGATGTGCACCTTGTAGCTCTGGCAGAGAGAGACTAATTCGCGTTGCTGTTTCCATTGTCTGTGCTTCTGGCCAGGATGTTTGGTGAAAAGAAAACACTTAATAATGGTTTTAGATGATGGGTGGAAAACAGTGTTCACTATATGATGTATTTTACTCTGTACAAATAAAACAGAGGTTTTTGAAATTCTTGGTGTCTCCTTTTAATGTTATTTTTTAAACTTCCAATTCTATGAAACTGTCATCAAAATGCTTGATGACTTTTAGTGTTTCTGTCATAATTGCTTGCCTTCTAATTGTACTTTAAAAGAAATTTTATACTCTGAGCTGTATTTTCCATCTGAGCTATTTGGCCCCTCGTGTAAAGTTATTATCAGTTTTTGTGGTGTGTGGGTCTTGAGATAATTCTTACATTCACATTCATTCTCTCCATGGCCTGATGTTGAAAGCTTTACAACATTACTGGTTTAATTGTGGGGAGGTTAGG
>VYZQ01017035.1:114011-185709 GCA_013400655.1 Mystacornis crossleyi
CAGCTGCCAGTGATGGCTGAGTTTGGAAACCCCTAGGGCCTTTCTTCCTAATACTCCAGTTATATAAGAACCTGGAATTTGAGTAGGCTTAGGTCCTGATTTAGTCTGTCACAAAGTATCAGTCTGCCACTGATACTTTGTTCTTGATCAGCTTTAATAATGTATAGAAAACTTCACTAATGACTTCTTGAACAAAAATTAAGGGGAAGATGGCAATCGGTGATCCATATGACTACAGCACATTTGCATAGTATTCAGTATCAAAATTCCCTGCAAGTGCTTTGATTCTAAATTTTGGAGCTTGTATGGGTTTGTATAACTCAGGTGGTCGTTCTGAGAGCAGTGGGTGTTTGTTCATACCTTACCTGTTTTCCAGTGCCACCAGAACATCCCATCTTGTGTTCAGAGATGATGAAATAAGCTGTCTACAATATATTAACTGTGAACATTGCCTTTTTTTTATAAAGAAAGTTAAAGTTGCAGCAATTGAAACGGCATTTTTGCTAGAATTCTGCCCTGTAGAGAAAATTCATTGTTCTCTTTTCATATTAAGAATGGGGATTTTTCTTTTTTAGTCAAAGCTTTTTGTTACTGAAGATAAGGCAGCAACGCAGGTGAGGATATCTGACCGAATGGGAAACCCCCGTGTATTACACATAACACATAATTACATTCTTCACTCCCTGGAGCACATATCACCTGCAACCAAGCTGTGGCCAGTGCTGAGCTGTACCTGGTATCACCTGCTGTTCCAAACTTGGCACTGCCAAAGAAACTGGAGTATACAATCCTGGTGTTTCTAATTTCGATAGAGCTTATCAAGAGTGATACCAGACTTGGGATTGCTCCAGGTGTTTGTGGTTTGTTGTGCCAGTGCGGAAAACTGACAGATGCAGTTAGAGTGTGAATGCACTTGTTAAACAGGAGTAGGATCAAGTTTTATTTGCATACCAGACCCACATCGGTGTTACTTGTACTAAATTTGGACTGGCTCTGCACAGCCTTGTAACTGTCCACATTACAATACCAGTGTTCTTTATCTGTGGTGTAGTGTAAAGATGCAAGTGCCTAGTATGTTCAGTCAGCTTAGGTAAATCAGTATTTATTGAACTCTGGAAGTCATCTGGATTTCTTATGAATAACCCCTCTCCCTCCACGCAAATGGGGCCCCAAAGACAGTAGTGGTATGTACTGCAAACAGAAGTAGCTCCATGGGGAGCCAGTTGCTCACCCATCCCATGCTGTGTTTATCCAGCTGTGTGCTGGACATTTTGTCCAGAAGGATCCTGTGAGAGACAGTATCTAAAGCTTTNAAGCCGTGCTGGCTGTGACCAGTGACTGTGTCCTTAGGGTGTTCAAAAGCATTTTCCCAGGGGACCTTATTAAGTAGTTTCCTGAGCAGCCTGAAGTCTGCTCTCCTCCTGTCTAGATTTGAAGTTTTGCTGGCACTTTTCCTCCTGTCAATGCAGATTTTAGACTCCATCGCTTTGTGGTCACTGTGGCCGATCTCCACTCACAAGACTCTCTCTTAACATGCAACAATCCTGTTAAGACAGGCAGTAGTGAACCTCTAGGATTTCAGATATGTCTTAAGAGCACTATGTGGTACTGTGTAAAGCACAATGTTTGGCCATATGTTTTCATTGTAAAGCTGATGACAGTCTAAGGACAGGGGTAGATGGGGAGTTCAGATGGAGCAGATATGGACATATCACAACAATTTTAGTGACATGGAATAATATGCAGCATTCTTCTCTACCTTCTCTGTCCTGTTTTGCATCAAGTCAATGTCCAGGTTTACCAAATAAGAAATATTTTGGTTCAGCACACATTGTTGGAAGTAAGATGAAAGAACTAGGTCTGTCATTTTCTAGCATCTGAAGAAAAAAAGTACATAACTTTCCCATTTTTTTTTCCCTGACACAGAAGCAAAGCCTGCTATTTTGAGTTCTGTAAAACAGTAAGCTTACTGGGTCATGAGAGCAAGTTTTGTGAAGCATATCCATGACAGTATTCATGTTTTCTTCTAGGAAAAAGTTACACTACCAGGGTAGTTACAGTAGGGGCATTGCTTTTCATTTTATAATCCGTAAATTTTTGCTTTTTCAGATGGCAATTTTTAAATCGTCATAGCTTGTTCCAACGAGTTCTTGTTAGTAACAATTTGTTCTGTTCTGTTGTTTTGCTGTAACCCAAACAACTTGGAAACAATGCGAGACATCCTGTAGTTCAGGATCTGTTGGAACAGTGAACCTCTCATGCCCAAACTAAAACGGGGATCATCACATGCTTATGCAAAGCTATTTAAAATAGTCTGGACTTTGTTTATTGTGGTTCTCAGAAAACCCCATGAAACATTTTAACCTGTCCTCTGTAGTATATCTATATAGATAAACTTGCATTTTTAAGTGAGTGTCAAAACCCTGTTATTAGCAGTATTTTCTGCTCTTTGCTGAGATTTTCTTAGCATAGTCATTTTTTCTCTAGTAATAGTCTTACCCATGTCACCTTCTATGAAAATTCTGTGCAGCAATGTTAAAAATGGCAACTCTAATGTACTGCACTCTAAACCTGATGAATAAATAGAGCCAGCATATCACTAAATCAAAATCCAGCTAACTGCTTGGCAGAATTGTCATCATCCAAGTAGTGTGTGCTTCCACTTTTTGGGGATAGTGTTTTTATCCTGGTTCTTTTTAGAACCTGCCAGTTGTAGCTGAGCTTCCTGGCACTGCAGGTGCACTACATGGCCATCTTCTACCTGTCATTGTGGCTTAGCTGTATGTTCATTGAACCACAAGCCTCTGGAATGAAGTTTTCTATCTGAGCCTTTAGCAGCACAGTATACAGTGCAGATTAGCATACACAAGCCAAGACTTCAATTTTTTTGCCAGCAAATTGTGTTTGTTTCCTCTTCTAGAAAACTGACTCTTTTGACACCCAGTGGCACAGAGAGTTGTGAACATAAGGTATGTAATCCCTTATGAAATTCCTTAGACTAGAAAGCAACTCTCTCTCAAATTAAAATTTACTCGCTGATGGAGAAAATGGCATGAATGTGCATGGACTGGGATTGCATGAGCAGGAATAGGGATGCCATTCACTGGCATCTGATGTTGCTGTGATGTTTGCAGGTGTGCTTAATCTCCCTGGGTTTTTTTCCAGCTCTTGCTCCAGCAAGCACTGGTGTTTATTTACATTTGTAAAGAGCCATTCTCCTTACTTAACTGATGGAAAACATTGGGGGTTTTGGTTCAGTTCTCTGTTGCATAAGTACCTGAATCATCTTACTCTGAGATCAAACTGGCTGTAGTGCAGGTGTAAAAGAGAGAAGAGGGAAGTGGGATTGCACTGCCTCTGCGTTAAGCCACTGTGAAACCACAGCCTGCATCACCAGAGGAACAGGAGTTTCCATAGCTCATTATCCCCTTGGCTAGTCTTTGACTTAACCCTGTATGATGACACCTGGCTCACCAGAGATGTGTTTGCCTTTGTCAGCAGGTGACTCGAGCCTTCACTTGGGCAGCATTAAGACTACTCCCATCTCATCTGAGGACGGTTTCTTTGGGGACAGTGCTGTTACAGCAGCTCCTTCTCAGTCCCTCTGTTTCTGTAACCATTGTGTAGCCCAGAGATTTCCAGGGCTACCCAGGGAACCTGATATGGAAACAAGCTTATGTTTAAAAAAACCAAAACAACAAAATCCAGCCAGAGCAATAGCTCAGTGTGGACACTGATTTAACCTTGATGCTTGGTCCTGCAATAATAGTACCAGCACAGGGGGCAGTGCAGCACAGGATCCGTAAGCAGGGTCTGGTTAAACTAGTGGCACACCTGGTAGGAGTGACAGTCAAAATTCTGCTTTGTAAGTATTTTCTTCAGGAAAAGATGAGATATTAGTTCTTAGAAGCCATAGAAACCTCCTTCATGGAATCTAACTGGAGGCTGGCATGGTTGGCTAGGCAGGGGGTCTCTCTGGGCAGTGCACAGTTAGGTCATTTAAGAAGCCAGAACTTTCAACAAGGTGTCAAGAAAACTTGCAGCAATTTGGCTGCCAGGGGGGACAGGAGCTGCCTTGCATTGGGTTTTAGCACAAATGGGACTGGCAGCCTTTCTTTCTTTTCCTTTTCTCTCTCTGTCCCTTAAACCACTTGTAGCCTGCATACCTTTGGGGCGTTGTGAAGAAATGTATTTGCATTGAATGTTAGCCTAGTTTCAGTTAACAGTATTTGGAAATGCCTGCTGACAAAAAAAAACCCCAAAAGATGTTTCTCATCTAAGGATGTGGTGAACCTTGAAAATAGGCTACCAGGTTAGCTTAGTTACTCACTGCCCCTGAAGGTAACAGGAAGCAGGGTGAGGATTGCTGGAGTCAAAGCTGTTAGCAGAAAGGATGGGAGAGAAAGGTGGATTTTCAGTGATGACCAGGAAGGCTGCCTGACTTGCCACAAGGTAATGGGAAGTTGTGTGAAACCTCAGTCTCCAGCGGATTTTGTTCAGCCTGTAGCTCCTTGTTGCTGCGCCTGGTGGGTGTCTGCACACATGAAATGTTTGCTGAATACATATTAAAAGATTAGGTGATGATGTTCCCCATTTCTATCTCCAGAAGACGTTTCCATTACTAACCTCTCTTACCTAGTAACAAAGCAAGTAAATAAAGTAAAAAGTAGGGTAGAATTGGCTTTGGAAGTGCAAAACTAGCTATATCCCATGGGTGACAAGAGTACTCACCAGGAAGTAATTTTTTAAACTTTTTTTCCTACTTTGAGTACCTTGCACTGACACCTACATTTTTCTCACTCCAACGCAGGAAACAGACCTGGGCTCTTGTGTAGGTAGTTCATCAGGGGACATCTGTATAAAGTGCATTAAAGGTCCATAAGTTCAAAGTCAGGAGTTACAGAGATGGGCTGCAAAATAAGTCTGGAGGGGGAAGAAAAAAAACCAGACCCAGATGGTGTGAATGTCCTGGTATTTCCTTACCTGGCAGGTAAGGAAAAGAGAACAAGGTTGTCGGAAAAAGGAAGATAACAAAACAAATTAGTGATAAGTAGCATTACAATATGTTCTATATTACAGGAATGAAGTAGCAAAGGTCAATTTCAAGAGGGGAATTTAGTTACTAATAGGGAAAAAGAGTATAGATTGGATTTTTCTGCTGACTGATGCTGGACATATTGATAAATAAAAGCATGTGCAATGCATTCAGCAGGATGATTGAAAAACTGCTTCTGATGATGAAGTACTATTTGCAAAATGATGTTACAGTCTTTATTTCAAATACAGATAATAACGAGCGTGATGCTTTCCCACTTTGGTAGGAAATCAAAGCACGTACCATAACAGTACATGAACACTTGTGCTTTGTAACAAGAATCAACGTGTGTGGGCAGATACCTGCTCTGCCGGGAACACGGAGCTTTCAAAAGTGCTGGAAAGACCAAGAGGTGCTGCAGCTGCAGAGTGGGCAAAGGGCCTTGTTTGAGCTTCTAGGCTCAGGTGCGTGACATCAGGCTCTTGGTGTGAACAGGCAAGGGCACAGGTCCACAGAGTCCAAAACAGCTGCCTTCAGTCACTGCTTGGTCCCACACTGCCCTTGTGCCAGCACCAGCATCCATGTGCTTGCAAGCTGACACTATTCAGAGGCCCTTCTGGGCCAGTACTCACCCCTTCGCTGCAGGATTAACTTTTGTCTGGCTCAGCTCACTGCTGCATCACACAGCTGCATGGGCTCCAGTGCCTGTGGAACGGGGAGGGATAAGATCTTGAGGAAACAGGGAGGGTAGGACCCAGTCAGCACAGGCTGCTGTTTTGTCATCCTGTCAGAGTGCAAAAAGCACACCCCTCGATTTGGTTGTGCCATATACTATGTGGGTTGCTACGGTTATATTGTGTTGGTATTCGAAACATTCAGAGGGATCGTTTCCTAGGAGAATAAACAATTGCTTTTTGCCAACACCACGCACCGCTAGCTCAGGACACTCTCAGCACTAAAGCACAACCCTCCAGATGGTCCTTCAGCCCCTCTGTAGGCGCCGCCCCATTCACAGCCGTACAAAGAGCGTGAAACTCTTTATGCCTGTGCTTCGTTCAGTTTGCGCAAACCCAGTGATTGAAAGGGCTGCATTTAAGAGCTGTGGTTGCTGCCTGGAACTGCTCCAGCTGGTGAAAGGCTCCAGCTCCCTCCCTCTGGTCTTTTGCAGCTGCTGAGACAGGTTAGTTGTGCTGGCTAGTGTGTTGTTTTCTGCCCTCCTATAATGTTCTGAATCGGGTTTATCTTCAGGTCTGTTGAAAATAAATAAATAAAATACAGCAAAGCTCTTAAAGTACATCTATGCTGAAAGATAGGCATTTAACACAGCTAGCATTTACAATAACTGAATAAAACCTGGGCACTCGGTTTTGCACATCTCTTGGTTTCGAGAGCTGGGAAAGAAAACAGCATTGTCCTCAGTAAGCAGGGTCATGTGAGGATAGCTGAGCTAGAAAGGAAGCCAACCCAAGCACTGCTGTGCTCTCACGAGCCTTCTGCCACGGGCTGTGGGAGAGGATTCAGAACAGCATTAAATATAGTTGCAGCAGAACCTGCCTGGCTAGTTTCTCCTGGATTTGTGCTTTGAAATTTTCATTGAAAATGTCCTTGCATGGTGCAGTCTCACCAGTAATAGCAATGGGGTGGACACATCTCCACCAGCCCCCGAGTCCCGGCTGCTCACCCTGTAGCAGGTGTGTCCACAGGAGGGTCCACAGGACTTCGTGGTTTGTTAACTTCCCTACAGCTACAGCCTCTCATCTCAGGTGATTTCTGAAGATCCTCTGCCACTGTTAACAGTGAGAAATATTGCCACCCTCCTTCTTTCCTCTTATTAATTATAAACTGTGATTACTCCAACCATTTTTAAAACATGTTTAGGGAGTGGACTCTGCAAACTGACCAACTTCTATAAAAAATTGTCAGTTGTCTTTAAAAACCTTTCATGCCCAGGTCACAGGCATGTTTTTAAATCTGAGAGAATGGATCAGTTCTCTTTTTTGGAGACAAAAATGATGAGAAGTTCTGCTGGGAGTAGAACACAAAATACCAGGATAAGCATAATTTGAAATTTGTTAAATCACTGCTAGTCCTAATCCTGTCCCCTCCAACTTCCATATACTTAGCAGTTAATTACTCCTCTACCAACCTGGGGAGAAACATTTTAAGGTAATTTTCCCCACCCCCAGCTGCTCCGAGGCCCACCCTGAAAGAAGCAAGGAAAACCTGGGCTTGTTTTTATTCGTACACACCTACGGCACGGGGCTCCACCCTGGAGGGAATTCCCACGCTTGGTAATTGCTCGGCCCAGCTTGCCGGCAAACACTGAACAAGCCCCGGGTTGAGCTTGATGCCAGATTCACGAATATGCGAGGCCTTTTCAGAGTCCTTCCCCCTCTGAAGATTTTCTGTGCTAGTGCCTGTGACTCTCCTGCAGCCCAGCCAAGCTGTATCTGCTCAGCGCAGAGAACTATCACGGCCTTTGCAGCTGCCTGGGACAGTGTGGTTTCCTTTTTTTTTTTTTGTTTCCTGCCAAACAGTGAATAATGGGGTTTCCTCTGAGAGGACTACACTGGTCTGGTCTATGCTTTTACCTCTTGGTAAAAAGAGGTAAAAGCATAGACCAGTAGTCAGATGGGCAGTGACATCCTTCCACCTGTAGCTCAAACCTAACTGAGTTTCAAATACCACAGTGCAGATAATGGCAAAATTCCCTGCAGATGATATAAGATGAGTGGTCCAGAAGCAAATGAGGCAGGAGATGGTTTGTATGCCTCCTGCAGCTTACAAGATCCTGCCTGGCTCGTGAGGGCCTGCCCGGTGATTGCTGTGGGCTGCCCGCGGTGGGGACACGGCCGCAGCCTCAACTGGGATCTCAGCTACTGGCTCAGCAAGGAGAAGTAAAGGTACCAAAACCCCCTCCTGGTTTCCCTGTTCCCAGACTTCTCCTCCATTCAAAAGTACCGTGTTTAATGACAGTGTCATAGGCTGGGAACTCCCTGTCTTGCACAGTTTCCTTCTGCTTTTCTTCTTCCTGAAACACAGTGCCTTGGTCATCTCACAACCACACAGTGTCCTCTGAGCAACAAAAAGGGAGAGTACTCGGTGCGGCTCCATTCATGATAGTCTCTGCAAACTCACCTCCCCGGGAGACCCTTCTGGTATGAGGAGGAGAGAGGAATCCTCCTTTTATCCTCCACCATTCTGTCAGGACAATAGACAGTGCCTCTGGGCACAGGCAGCTTGTAAAACCCCCAAAATTCCAAACTTTTTGGGCCAAAATGCTCCTCATCTGCTTAAAACCAAGAACAAGGGAAAACAAACTCAGCATGTAAATGGAGAAGAGGTGCTGTACAACTAGCACTTAACAGCGTTTTTAACTTCAGTAGAAATACAATTTTGACAAAGAGGAAAATCCCTTTAAATCCCACAAAACCCCCTCAAGCCTGATTAGTCAGCTACAGGATCTGGAGAATTGGGGGATATGAACACATTAGACTGGAAGCGTTGGTTCTCCTCCCCTGCTTTCAGCAGGACATTACCATGGACTGTGTGAAATAGCTCATTCTAGCAAAGTGCATTTGACCCTCTTCTGGAGGTCAGGGATTATTTGCTCATTGCTGAAGGGAACTGCTTTAGCCACAGTGCCGATCACCTTCCTCTAGAAATCCCCCTGAGGAGGAGCTGAGTAAGCTGAACCAGTGGATGCTGAGGCAATGGCAATACTTTCCTCCTAAAGCAGCTGTTGCCACATACAACCAATCAGAATAAAAAAGAGACAAAAAAGGCAAACAACCAAACAAAAAAAAAATTTGAAAAAAAGGAAGGGAGGGAAAATGTGCCCCGGGAAATGTTATGTTACCAAGGTCTCTTGCTGTGTTGAGCTGCAAGGCAAAGCTGGCTGAAAAAATGGGAGGAATGTGCCTTGTTTTCACATAAGGACAGCAGACCATCCGTCCTGCAGTTCCCATGGGTTTGGTTTTAATCCTTTTTTCCTAAATAACCAGTCGGACTTACAGATGTGTGTGTTTTCTACCCAGGTCCTGCAGGCTTGTTGGAAACATTGTGAAGCATTTCCTTCTCCAGGAAAATGAGTGGGGGACATCCCAACTCACACTTGGTCTAGGGGAAGACAGCTCAGCTCATGGACCAAACCTTCTGCAGTGTTTCAGAGCAGCAGAGTGCTACAGGGGGGTTAAAGGGGACTAGGATGGGGAACACAGCTGATTGTCTTTGACCTTCCAATCAGCATGTGGCCCTCTGAGGCTGTGTACACTCAGTGGAGCTCGGGTCCCAGCAGTATTTTCCACTTGAATCACTATGAAAGTGGATGAGAATAGCCTTAGGGAAGTTCATACAAACTAGAAAATGGTATAGGGCACCTTATGTGCCTTATTAAGCTGTGAGTGATTTTCCCCTCACCTGCCTGGAGACACCTCAGTGCAGTGGGCATGGGAGCATCCTCCTGCTGGCCCAGCTTGGACAGCTTGGTCCCAGCTTGGAATGAGAGCAGCGGAGGACACTACCTGCCTGCACTAGGGAAGTGAGAAACTCTTTAATAAGAGCCATCAGGTGCACTGTGTTTTCTTTGGTCTGGGTGATTCCCCAGAAAACCACAGTCCAGGCCAAATGAGTGGCTTGGCGCCGGCTCTGGCACAGCTCCACTGCTGTAGCCTTCCACGGCAGCTGCAACAGCAGCTCCCCCAGCTCCTGCAGCAGCCAGGCACACACAAAGCAAAAAAAAAAAAAAAAGAAAAAGAGAGTGAGGACAGAAAGATGATACTTCTGGCTGTTCCCAAGCCCAAGAGAAAGTCCTGCTTTCTCCCCAGTCTCTTCCTTCCAAACCCAAGAACAGGAGCCTTTCATTGCAAGTTACCATAGGAAACACTCCAATTTCTGAGAAAAAACCCAAATACCTAAAAGCAAACAAACAAACAACAACAACAACAAATTAAATTATCTGTGTGGCACACCCATTTTTACTGAAATCCAGTACATCCAGGTAGAAATTGCATCAGCTTGATCCAGGTGTAATTTTGCTGTGATGATACCCATTTCAGGAGTCTTCATCTGTCCCTCTCTGCCCTGATCTGCTTTGGCTGCCTGACAATTGCCTTTCCCCACATTCAGTTTCTGCCAGTTTCTGTGTTTCTGCCCCCAACCCTGACCCTCACTGGGAAGCTTTCCTGGGGTCTCATAGCTGTTGTGGGCAATGTCATGTAGTAACTTTCAAAAAACCAGGTTTTGTCTGGCTGCTTCAAGGCAGCTCCACCCTGGCATTTGATTTTGGTCCTTCAAAGTGGGATCCTCTTGCATTTCAGTATTTGGATCTTTCTCCTCACAGCTCTTCTGCTGTACCTGTATTCAGTGGAGCATACTACCAGTTACAGTGACTTCACAGCAAATCTACCCTGTAGCTCTCTGCATTCAAAAGAAATGGAATAAAGAAGGGCACTGTCAGCTCAGCTATGACATAAAGCATCCATGAAGCAGAGAAGAATGATCAGCTCAAAAACATGCCTTGCTGGCTTAGAGTGGAAGAGGTGAAGCTCTCCTTGATGAGCAGCAACAGGTCATGAGAGCTGAGTCACCAAGATACCTACCTGTCAGCAGGTGATTTGGGACATGTCAGCTGTCTCTCAGCGGACCCACGTGGGATGGCACGTGCTGCTCACATTGCAAAGATTTAGCTGTGTGTGTTACTGAGGAAATGGATGGTGGCTGTCACACCACAGTTAACATAAGAAGTGAAGGGAGCCCTGTATATAGTGCAGGACAGGTACTTTTACTTTCAGCACTGTTTTTCTTTATAGCCTGGGTGAAGGCAGGAACCCCACCAAAACAAACTTGCAAAAGGAACATTTCATTTGTGGAAGGAACATGGCATTTCCCAAGGTAAGGGCGGCAGGTTTAAGTGATTGTATTTCCATCAAGCAGCTGGCATCCTTTCCAGTGCCCCACCTCCGCCTCTCCAGCCTTGCTTCCTTGCAGGCTGAGGGCAGCTGTGGCTCCTCTGGCTCACAGCCAGCCCTGGAGCTCAGTGCCCGCCTACCTGGAGCCAGGCTTGTTTTCAAGGTGAGCCCATGTGCGTGAGTAGAGGGAACACCTATGCACTGGGACTACTGTGCTTCTCCTCTCCTCTCCTCCCTGATGCTGGGTGGTCCCAGGGCCTGCAGGGGGCTGAAAACTGATGCTTCCATTTGCCATGGTAAAGCACTGAGAGCCAGCAGACTCTTCTCCTCTTTTTTTTTTTTTTTTAATTTTCTCTGTTTCAACAGGGCATACACTTGGTCATGCAAGTTGCCATTTTCCCTTACAGTTTCTCATGGCAGTCCCATCTCCCAGCACGGCCAACGTCTATTTCCCTGGTGTCCTCCTGACCTTGATTGCTCACCTGAGGGGGCCCCTCTCCCACCTCCAACCTGCTCTGTGCTCCAAGCAGTCCTGCTGGCTTCTCCTGCTCATTCCCATGATAAGCCTTCAAGGCCCTCTCTGTCTTTTTATATGGAAAGAGCACAAACTCCACCTCTTCTTTCCTCTAGGCTCAGCAAAAGCCTCTTTGCCTGCTGCTAGGAGGACTTGCTGCTCCTGCCTGCCCTGGCAATTTGGTGGATTTCTAGGAAGGTTTTCCTGCATGGTTTGGGCCACAAGGACTTTTATTTGTCCAGACCCAGCTCTGGAAGAGGTTTTCAGTCTCCCTGCTCTCACTTACCCCTCCCACTGGAGGTTGATCCCCTCCCCTCAGATGGCTGGTGGAGTAATTAGAGTGCACTTCCCTGTGCTTGCTTTGGGCAAAATTATAGAGGTTAATTTAAACTAAGGCACCCTGTCTGGTTCTGTCTGAACAAAACTCGGGGAAAGCTTATGCAATCCTCTCTGCCAGCTGTGATATGGGTGCTGTGGCAGCCAGGCAGACCAGGGTCATCAGCTCTTCCTCCTGCAAAGCTGGGCCTGAGCAAGCCATGTCCTGTGTTGCACTTCTCCACAAGGGGCCAAAACCAGCCCAGCTCTGTGCTAGGCAGAGGTGCTCAGCTGGTTAGCTAAGGAGGTTAGCTGGAAGCACTAGCCACAGGTTCTGCTAGAATATCTGCCTATCCTAACATCCAGACTCCTGAGTTGGCTGGAGCTAGCTGCTTCCTCGGGTCTGATGTGAATAGCACAGGCTTTCACAGCCTTCCTCCTTTCCTCCTGAAATATGCCAAAGGTAACACTCTGCCAGGTGAACATAATAAACCCCCAGCTAGGGAATCCACATGAGAAAGGGGTTTCTTCTCCTGCGGTGCAAAGGCTGCCAGGCACGTTTCCATGGAAATGAGGCCTGACACCCAGATAGGAGAGAGAGTGAGAAGAGGGGCCATGCTGTCTCCTTTCCTTTCCTGGTGCCAGAGACTCAGAACAGTGGCATCGGGTCAGGGACAGAGTGCAAGAGTGTGGGATTAGGTTGCTTGGCCAGGAGGGAGTAAAGATCCAGCAGTCCTTGAGTGGGCCCACTGAAAGGTTCTGTCCTTGGGTGAGGCACGCATCCACGCAGACCCCTGGCTGTTCAGGGGCTTCCAAGCCAAGAGAGAAGCCACTAGTGAGTTGTACATACCGCAGGAGGTATGGAGCTGCTGAGCACAGGCTTTCCAGGTTCTGGCTTTGGATATAGGCTTTGGATACAGGCTTTCACAGCCTATAAGCATCCCAATTTAGGGTTTTCGTTCTCTTGGGATCCATGCTTAAATTTGGTTTCCACTACTGGACAGAAAGTGTTTTTTCTTGAAGCAGGGATGAAATAGCTGCTGTATTCCTGGGCACTTTAGAATGCACTTCTGTAGGCCCTGAAGCATGAGCCCCAGCTGGGACTGGATTGTATTGCTCTTTGTTCTCCTGCTGTTGGGTAGTTAAGAAAGACACTAACATGGGCAGAAGCATTGCCCTGCACAGGCCTGAACTACTAGTTGTCTAAGAGCCCAAGTGATGGTTATTTATATCCCTGCCTTTCCTGTACTGATCATGGCTAAAGACAACACACCAGACTGGAAGGACCTCTGGGCTGGTGATTGGGGTGGCCTTACTAAGTGTCAAACTCAGCATGTTGCTCAATGAGCTGTTTTCTTCATGTAACCCTGACACAGGTCACAATAGCCTGGCTGGCAAATCAACTGCAGCACGGAGAGCAGTGTGAACAGCTCCTTCATTGGCTTCATGTGTGCCCAAGGTTGATCATTCCTGGCATTAATTATGGGTTTGCTCAACTCCGAGGATGAGGCCTCTGTTTTGCAGTATAATCACAGGAGCTCAGAAGGCCCCAAGCACAGCTTTGATTCTCACATTGAGCAAGCGTTCAGAGAACACGTGCGGCTGCTGCAGTGCCTGACAGGTAAACGTGCTGGGGCTGATGGAGGTGAGTGACCTTGGAACCTGTCGCCACATCCTGGATGCTGAGGATGTTGTTGCAATATCTCCTGCCAGGGGCTTCCCTGCTCGTGTACCTTCTGGCAGTCCCTTCCTGCAGAGCAGTCTCTGGTGGCCAGTAGAGGCTGCCAGCTCCTGTGGCAAGGCTTCTAGGAACAGACTGGTTTATCACCTCTGAGTTGTTAAATCTCATCAAACAAAACACAAGAGTTCAGTGCGCTGAGAAACCTACTTTGCACAGGAGCTTGTGTGGTCAGAGTGCCAGCTGTCAGAAGCCAGGACTGGACATGGCTGGCTGCTCCAGGGTGGTAGTGGGCTGCAAGAAAGAGGGAGATCACTGGGATTGAAACAGCAAAAAAATACCCTAGGAGCTGTGTCTCCTTGTAGGTAACTCTGCAGGCTGGATGGATGCCTGCCTCCAAGCACTGGCATTACTATGTGGCTGGAGTGTGTCCCTACAGGTGTTCCAAGAGCTGTAACTAGCCTGATGGTCTGTGGTGTAGGAAGGTGACTTTATGCTGGTGATAGAAAGGTTTGGAATTCCCAGCTTTTCATGTCATTTGAATGGCTGAGTTTGGATGGCTGCAAATTTTTGAAAACAAAGAAAGCTGTGCCAAAATTAATGACAAGCTATTCCACACGCAGACCACCCTGCTGAATTAATCGCAAGTTTCTATCCAAACCAGGGCTCAGTCCATCCTTGGCAGGCAGTCTGCAAGGGAAGATTCCTCTGACCTTTTCCCTGGACAAGATCCACTGAGCACAGACCAGTAACCCTGAGCTGACATTGAGCAACCCCAGCAAAACAGCAGCTGTGTCCAGTCACCTGAGTGTTTGGAAATCCTGGACTCTTGATTGCACTAAGTGCAGCTGATGTGCCCTGCCTGTACTGGGCAGACTGTCCCCTCGTGTGCTGGAGGTCCCAAGAGTGTAACCTGCCAAGCTTACCACATGCATGCAGCTTCTCTCAGCACAGGAACCTTTCTGTCAGGCCAGGAAACCCCAAACAGAAATAGGGAAACCCCTGCCAGCCCAAGCACCTTGCTGGGATTTCTCCCTAGCAATGCACTGTGGGCTTTTTGCAGCACACCATGGCCCAGCTTGCTTGCAACAAGTCACATGCTTTGCCTGGCCGCAGAGCCCGAGCCTTGTACTCGACCCAGCTTTTCAGGCAGCGTGCAGAGGCAGGCCCAGCAGCATGCCTGGCTGCCAGCTGCAGGGGCAAGGGCTGCAGCTCCCAGATGCTTTGGCAGGGAGCCATGGCTGACGTGCTGGGCAGCCTGCCCTAGAAGATCTTCACGTTTAGTCAGGCAGGAGCAGGCTGAAGTGGTGGGGGTAGTGTTAGGGTAGAGTTCAGCTCCAGCTCTTCATCCCAGTGTCACCTAAGCCTCGCTCAAAGCATATCTAGTTTAAAAATGCTGGATTCTTCTATCAAGATATCTATTCTTCTCCTAAGGGGCTGCACCCATGGGGAGTTGTGATTATGCATTTTCCAGTAGATGTGAGGGAGGTAAAATATTCCAGCTGCTTCCCCCTGCTCTCTGTCCTTCTATGCAGTATGGGTTTCTGCTCCCAGTATTACAGTACCTTGGAGCAAGCCTTGCTCAGTTATTCTGTTATGGGAAAGGGACAGTCTGCTGTCCTAGGGTGTGCTTCTTTCTGCATGCCTCAGATCAGGGGGACAAAAGCAGAGGCCATGGAAAACATTTTTCACAGAACAGATCTGTCATGACCTCTGATCCTGAGTCACCTCCTTTGTGCTGCTGTTCTGGCCAGCCTGAGGCTGGATATGCACCTCTGGCCTTGAAATTCCCTTTTGCTTGTGTAGGCAGCCCCTTGCTTTATGTTCTGGGCAGCAGATGTGCTCAGTGGACTCCTGCAAACCGGCAGGCACACAAAAGTGAGGTGATGCAGCGCTTACCATTGCCATGCTTACACTTTTCCAAGGAACCGGTGTTTTATCTCCCAGCTCCACATCCCACTGCCCTTTTGCCTCTGTACACATAGAGAAGCTCTCTGTAAGGAGGAACTGGATTGTCTGGAAAATATCCTGCGATTCACTCTGCCAGCTGGTTCTGGACATCCGCTGTGTGTGGCTCTCCACTTGCTAAGATGTGGTAAAAAAATCTCCAAGGAGTAGCTTGAAAGAGAGATGGGCTTTTTCAGTAGATACAGCTAAGTGCAGGGAAGAAGAATGCAGCAGGGACCTGAGATGGAAAGGAAACAGGAAGACCTGTCATTGCTTTATGTGTTTCACTCTCAGAGCAGCAGTCTTCTGTACTTCCCTTAAAAGAAAGAAAAGGCAAAGATGATTCACGTCCCATTCCCCAGCTCAGCCTTGAAGTAGCATTAGTGTGACTAAGGTCCTTGCTGCATCATTTCTTTCTCCATCTGATGCCGAGAAGGTTGTAGCAAGGCAGATTGTGATTAAGTGGAATTTCTTAGTGTTGAAAGACATTTGAGATTTGTCCTGGTGATTAATAAAATTACTTGGGGGGGCCATAGGAAAATCTGATCCTATACATTTTTTTCTGAAGAGCATAAACCTTTTGAAAGTCCCATGTGTGAAAGCTTAGAGAACAGTATTTTCATGGGGTGCCTCTGCCAGCAAAGCTGAGCAAAGGTGAAACCCATCATACTGCATGGCCCCTGCCAGCAAGAAATCCTTCTGAATTTCCACATAGCTCTGGTTACTGGAGTCCACAGCCTTTTACCTTACCTTATTGCACACCGCTGGAGGAAGTCTGCTAATGTAGTAGAGCCTAAAGCATGCGAGGGAGGCCCAGTGCACACACAACAGCCCAAATCTTGCCAGTCCCAGCAGAAATCAAAGCAGGTGTGTTTGCAGCTGCTTTAACACTGTAGCTGATGGCTTTACCAGCTCATGTTCCTCATGGCTCTGCAGAGGAGAGGATAGGTAGCATATATGCTCCAGGCAGCACCTGCCCTGGGGAGTACCTGCTCTGCAAACACCTATTTAAAAGCAGTCCCTGCCCTGGGGAGTTTGCAGCCCAAAGTTGGGGCAGAGAAGCTGTGGGCCAGAAGCTTGTGTGGGCTGTGACTCCATGTCCTACAGCAACATTCTGTGTCTGCTGGTGCCCTAAGGTGCACATGTAGCCTGCCTGGGTGAGGAGCAGCAAAGCTGGATGGGATGGCAGTGGCTTTGCCCCAGTCACACACACGATGAACAGCAGAGATGGAGCCAGACCCTGTCTGTGCTACTTGTTACTAGAAGGTGCTTTGGAGGACAGATGATATTTTACTTTCTTGTCCTCAGTGCTGTTAAGGAGCAGACTGAGTCCTCCTATGCTGCAGCATAAATCACTGACTATCTGTACCTCATTTTTCCCACTGGGGACTTGGAACATTTATACTGTGAGTGTTTTAAGTGGCTGATACCACATTTGGTCAGACTCCCTGCTGTTATTGCAATTCCTAATTTAAATTACTGGCTGTTTGCTGGCAAAAACATTTCTTTCCGTCTCCCTCATTCCTTTGGTATTGATCAGGTTGTTCTGTCCTGGCTTCTCAAAGGAAGGTTTTCTCTTGAGACATCTGCAGCCCCAGCTGACAGATGCTGGAAGCATACAGCTCTCACAGAGGCCCCTTCTGGGGTCTCTTAAAACTGTGCCAGCAGCATGTCTGGCACTGTACAGGAGTTCTGTGAGGTGCTGCATATGGACAGAGGGCCCAGCAGGTTGCCAGTCAGCAAAAGGGACATGCTCTGGGTTTATGCAGGAGCAAGTTCATTACATATATGATTACAGCTCTGCAAGAAATGATTTAGCTATCAGCAGTAAGAGGGAGAGAGACAATGATGTAGCTGCTGCACCCCGTATGAGAAGAATCATCCTATCTGCAGCTTGATGCAGCCCATGCCACATACACACAGTTCAAACAATTTCCTCTTCCTTCTACACTTCTTGTAAGGCAGCCATGCGTGTCAAGCTCTCACTTTCAAGGGCAGATCTTCAGAACATATTTCCATCCTGTTTGAGCAGGAGTCAAAAAAAACACCAAGTGGTGTTGATGGGATAAAGGCACTTCACTTTGCAGCCAGGGGAGCAGTCAGTCATTGCAGCAAAATTCACGTCAATCATAAGTCACAAACATACATTTCAGGGACCACAGGGCTAAGCAGGTTCCCTGCTGAAGCTTTGATGCCTTGCAGTTATTTGCATATTTCACCACTGCTTCTTTTTATAACCTCTGCTTCACAAAAAAGAAAATTAAAATGAAATTCCATGCAAAGCAGCTCCATCACTGTGCCAGCTTGCACTTTTCTTTCTGAAGAGCTCTTGGAGGCTCAGTTCAGGGGAGGTGAGCTGCTCCATTCACTGGAGGTTAAAAGCACAAGGAGCATCTCTGCTTCAACCCTTTTCAAGGGAGAGGTTTTGCAGTGCTCACTCTCATTTTGAAGCTGCTGGCTTCTGAATGTCATGACTGTTTACATCCACTGTAGGTGCGTCGTGCCCTGAGCGCTGGATTTCCACACTCTAGTGATGCGGTTCAGTGGGACCATACTCTGCACATTTCACGGATCTCACACATCTTGTCTTTGACTTCCTACTGTGCTTTACTGAGGCCGCTCCTCTAGGGCTAGTGGAATAGGGCTTGGAGTGCCAGGCACTGGAGGGGACACCTCCTGCCCTGACCACGGGCTTTGATGTCAGGAGCACTTGTATCCAATAGGTGGTCCTGTATGAAGACTCAGCTGCCACCAGAAGCAAACAGCAACTGGGCCCAGCTGCAAATTCAGTGAAGCATGTGCCATAGCACTGCTCTTTGGGCTAAGTAGTAATTAAAATGTGATTAAAAGTCTGTCCTGTCATTAGGGCATACTTGATTTTCAGTTTACCCTGAAAAGACCCCTTTGTGAAGGCATGTAGCAGCGTGCATCAATTCTCACCTCTGGCTGGGCCAGGTTCAGACCCAGCCGGGGTTAAAAGCCCTCCTTGCAGTACAAACGGGCAGGCATGTGAGAAGCAGGGGACACTGAGAGGCAGGATCATTTGTGCCACTGCCAGCACCCTGCCCAGCAGCAGCATTCTCACTGATTCACCTGCACACCTCAGCTCGGGTGGAAGGCCAGACACGGCCTAAAGGGAGACTGCTCCCAAGTTATTTTCTTGGTATTTTTGGAGACAGGACTCAGAACCTCTGGGGATTGAAGATGAAGATGATATTTCATGTGCCATTTAGCAAAATTATTCCTAAGTCTACACAGACCTGCCTTTATCCTGTGCTTACAACAATATGCAGTTTCTATTGACAGCATTCAAGGGCCCAGCTGTAAATTCAGTGAAGCAAAATAGCTACAGAGATAACACTTTTCTTACAGCCATGCTGAGAAGGCATCTGTGGTAGTGTTGCACGATGAATGTGCTTACAACACCAGGGACTTGCCTTCAGGAAGAGGACACACTGAGCTGTGTTTGTTCTGTTGTTGAATGAAAGCACCTGCATGGGAAATACCTAACCCTCCCTGAGTGCTGTACACTGGCATCACACTGTGGGTTGAACCAGTCTCCAGACATGGTCTCAGTCATGGGCAAACCGTCCAGCGGCAGGACACTGGTTGGTGTCAGAATCGACATCAGTTTACCATCCAAAAGCTGTACACTTGACACAGATTGCTTTGCAGCCCCAAAACCTTCAGCATAAAAGTATTCTCAGGATCAGTTTTGAAAATATCACCACCAGTGAGCTGAGTTTTCTTCCTGGTATATTTAGAGCAGCCAAAAGGTGGAGTCAATGGTTAGAGGGAATAGATGTATGTGTGTGAAGGGGGCTAGATGCTGTGAGGGTGAGAGAAAGCAGAGACAAGCAGATCTGATGGAAGGCTGCTAGCTCTAATGTTAAAAGAAGATCTCCCCCTATGCAAGCATGAGGAGTTTAATACCTATTATATAGACGGTAATTGGATGCAAATTTGAGGATAGGCTTTTCAGAGATGGCATGGTAAGCCCCAGGATGGAGGTATGCCCAGTTCACATGACTCAGGAAAAGAGTGGGAGAGGATGGAAATTCTGCTATGTTGCAATCGCGAATGCTTAGGAGAAACATTTTTCAGGTGAGTGAGAAAACAAACATCTGAAGTTTCCAATGAGTAAGAAAAAAAATGAAATAAATTCTTGTTTCTGAGTGTAAAGAAGTCATCTGTTTCACTTGGGAAGTTCTCAATATGGTTTTAGTCTTACATATTTTTTTTTTAATTCATCCTTTCTAACTGAAACAAAGCAGAGCAAAACATCTGACAGGAGGAAAAGTGGCAGCAAAACCTCAACATGAGGAGAGCAGACTTCAGGCTGCTCAGGGAGTTAGCAAGCAAGGTCCCCTGGGAATATGTTTTTGTAGGTGCTGGGGTCCATCAGTGCTGGTCACTTTTTTAGGCATCATATCCTAAGGGCACAGGAGCAGGCCACGGCAGAAGTTAAGGAGGTAAGGCAGAAGTCCAGCTTGGCTGAACAGGAATCTTCCCTTGGAAATAAGGAAAAAAAAGGAAGGTGTATGCCCAGTGGAAGCAAGGTCAAGTGTCATGGGAAGCATACAGAGATATTGCTTGCCTCCATAGGGAGAAAATTCATGCAGCCCAAGCTTAACTGGAGTTGAAGCCAGAACTGTGGGGGACAGTAAAAAGAGTTTTCAAATATGTTAATGGCAAAAGCAGCACTGGAACATGCTCCTCAGGGCAGTGGTCACAGTACCAAGCCTGATACAGTTCAAGAAGTATTTGGACAATGCTCTCAGGCACATGGTGTGACTCTTGGGGATGTTCCTGTGCAGGGCCAGGAGCTGATGATCCTTGTGGGTCCCTTCCAACTCAGCATATTCTGTGATTCTGTGATTTCCTTTGCAAAACAGGGGGGAAAAAATGGCTATTTTGAATCATTCTACTTGTTCTTAAATTTGAAGCAGAAAATCTGGAGATCCTGACACTCGTTTCCAGGATGCAGCTACACTCACATCTTCTATACATACACACATGTCTTTGGAAGAAATGTCTGTGGTCCTACTTGTGGCATTCAGCTGCTGTGTGCTCTAATGAGGTGCTCTAATTTTGTACAGTGTATGGATGCAACTCAGTTGTCAGCCTTCTGCCCCTCAGTACAGCTGTTTTTAGGGAGAGGCTTCCCAGAGCACCATGCCTAGGTAGGCTTACTTGGTCATGCCACCATGTGCCTGGAACTGCTCATGGAAGGAACCCAACTGCCAAGTAAATGGCCTGGTTTCCCTATTCTGCTTTGCGTGGACTTCTCTGAAAAGGGAAACAGAATTATCAGTTCCTTACTTTTCGAGTCCCTCAGATAGAGTACTGTCTTGTGGAGGGAAGTGGGTGATCGGATCACCTTGGCAGTCCAGCTGTGTGGAGAAGAGAAACTGGCTTTTTGTGTCATCACCCAGGGCGGGAAGGCAGATGTCCTGGAGTCCTGGCCTTCCCTGGACCAGCTCACCTCCCTTCCTCTGGGACAGAGTCAGAGGAGAGGATGCTGTGGGGAAACCTTAAGCACTTCGGCATGAAAAGTGCTATGGCTGAGCTGGGCTGTGAAGGAAATGAGACTGCCTCAGCAGTGGACCTTATCTGCTGTTGTTGGTGGTGTCCCATGTAGCTTTCCCATCCTGACGGCACTGCTGCCTTCTTGCCATTTCAGTTGCTGAACATGCCCTTGTTCTCTTTGATCACCTGTTTGAATCTGGCTGACTGCAGTTGAAGCCTGCCAGCCTCCCACACAGCTACAGGGCTAACCCGGTTTCCACCTCCTTATTCTGGTTTCCATAGGTTTGAGTGCTGTCTGCAAGACTGGTTATCAAGGCAGGAGACACGGCAGTTTGAGAGCTATCCCCCGCCTCGGTGGGGTAGACCAGCAGACCAGCGCTAGATGTTTTAGCTTGCTACTGCCAGGGGACAAGGATGCACAGGCAGGAGCATGAAGAGGTCTGGGGTGGATGGACAGACAGAAGATGCAGGGTGTTCTACTAATTTTCTGTTTTACTCTAGCAGCCTAGTTCATAGACTGTTAGAGAGGAGGTAGAGATAAAGTGTGCTCAGGGGTGAGACGGGGTTTGAATCCCCCACTTTAGGAGTGTTTTCCCTAAGCTGTGCTTGGCACGGCCTGGGGAAAGGAGCCTCCATGCAGCTTGGGGGAGGGCTTGTTTGTTTTTTAGCTAGGGCAAAACATCTCCGAGAAGGTGCTGCCAGGGGTCAGATCTACGTTTTTGGAAGAAACCCAGAAACATCAGCCTTGACACACACTGGAATGGAAACCCATCCACTTAGAAAAAATTGAAAGAAGAGAGTGGTTTCATTCTGTGTGCTGCACAGGCTGGGGAGCCATCCTTAATGAATTTCAGTCCTCCTCAGCTCAGTATGCACGCAGAGCTTTGACTGAGACATGGTGTGTCCTTTTCCGAGGCAGAGAGGAAAAACACCACACGGGTCCTCCCCCGCTGCAGGAGCAAACACCACGGCCCGGCTCTCTTTTCCCACTGATCCGTGCTCCTCGGGGGGGCTGCCTCCCACTTGACCCCGGGCACTCCCCGGTGAGAACAAAGCCTTGCTGAAGCGGAGCAGCAGCACTGAGAGTCTTACGTAGGGCCTTGGGAAACTCCCTCCTTCAAGCTACTGAAATCCAGGAGTAATAATTAACCAAGCTAAGTGTTGCACTGTAATTGAGCTGTGTGCCCTTCAAGGTGTGCATGCATGTTAAAAATATTTGTGTTTTAAGGCTCTTTCTTGAACCATGCATTTGCACACATTGTGCTTTCAGCTGGGGAAATGAAAAGCTTCCCTTGAAAGATGCACAGGAAAATTAATCTGAACTAGCTAAAACTTCATGAATGGGAAAAGGATTTAATTTAAAGGAGTGCAGGCTTGTTCCTTCAGAGAAAGGAAGCCCCTGGGGCTGGGGCAGGTAAGAGGCTGCACTCCTGCAGCTGGAGAGGCAATGGAGCCCTGTGACATTGCTCATGGCCGCTGTAACAGGGGAAAACTGCAGAAAGGAGTGAACGGGGAAAATCCCAGCTCTCTTGTGACAGGACTGGAAAGTCCTGTTTGGAAAACTGGATGAGGAGACAGTCCTGGGAAAATCTGAGCGCTGGATCACGGCAAGGGCAGGCAGTCAAACCTCTAGGGTATCAGGGGGAATTTCTGTTTCAATCTCTCTGGACTTAAACATCTTGGATTAAGGACTGATGAACGTGTCAGTATTTAAAGGAAACCTTTTGTTCCTGTTAATGCTTCAGAGAAGGGACAAGGAGGTGAGCGATTCCAGAGCTGTGACAGGCAGTTGCTGGAGAAGGGAAGAGGCTGTGCAGCAGCTGTCCAGGTCACGTTTTCTGCCCCGGTTAGCATGAGGGGACAGGACTTTCCTGTTCCCTCATCCCTCGGAATACTGTGCAATTCTCACTCTTCAGCAAAGCGCTGGTGCTGGGAGCCCAGCAATGCTGTAAAAAGCTCTTCCTCCACCCCCCTTGAAGTGAGGGTAGCCATTTGTCCAGGGAGAGATTCTTCCCTGCCACCCCTGCACTCTATTTTGCAATTCTTACTTCTAGGAACAACCAGATGCTTAATTATTTTCACAGCTCAGCTTCCACAGAAAAATATGTGATTCCTGATATGTGCTGGACCTCTGTCTGACCCAGAGTTCATCATCATTGAAGATTTCCCATTAAAACAAATCACAGATGATATTTGTCCTCCCCTCTGGAGATCACAGTGTCCTTCCTTGGTTTGTTTTTTTCTGTTTTCACCTTTTCCTTTACTCACTCAACTGTCTTGCTCACTCAACTCTGAACTGAAGCTGTGGGGCAAAGTCAGCAGTACTGAGGCTTCCACCCTTAGGCGTAAGCTAAGGGTCCTGGTGGCCTCACTGCCTTCTGGTGCATCAAGTCCTTGCAGGAAGGCAGGTAGATGTGTCCACCAGCTGCATGCAGGACACGTGGCTGATAAACACTGTCTGTTAACCCACAGCTCTTGGTGTGTAAAATGCTAGGCAGTCCATAGGGATCCCTTCCTAACTTCAAAAGGCTGAAGGCGGAGGAGAACGCAGTAAGGCTAAGGCCTCGAAGTTAGACTTTTCTCTGTTTAGGGAGCAGGGACACCCACATCTACGTGTCAACCAGCTAACACAGCCCAAGCTGGGTGCAAGGAGCATGCTGACCATAACCCAAGAGTGGCAGAACAAGCAGGTGGGGAGGATGGTGAAAGGGGTCTGTTCATGACTGCAGATGTCAGGCTGGTGCTGGAGCCAGCATGAAGCCTCCCTCTCTATGCATGTGCCTAGGTGCAGGGTTGCCTTTTGCCCTTGATTTTACACTTTCCAAAACTGCAGGGAATGGAAGAGAAGGGCTCTAAATTACTGGGGGAAAAATCAGGCCTTGGGCTCTGCTGTCAAACATGACCACCCTGGCAGTCTGTATTTTATCTGTCACCACCGTAAGGTTCTTGAGAAGTTCAGGGCTAATGCTGAGAAGGCTGAAAGGCACTGAAGGTGGCATCTTCGTTGTGGTTTGGGTGAGAAAGGCCTTCAGTGAGCAGGAATGCAAAGAGGAAGAGGAGGGTGTGGGAGGAAATGAGTTTTGTTCTTCGTCTGAAATATAAGGAAGTATGGGAATATCCCTGTGGGATTATCAAAGAGATTTACAAGAATGGGCAGCAGGGAAAGGCTGGAAACAAAAATGTAACCTCATGCTGTGTAATGTAATGACGGGTGAATGAGCTGGTGCTGCAGGTGAAAAGGGGGAGGGGGGGCATGCGGAAAGGGAGGGAGGGAAAAAAGAACAGGCAGAGGCAGATATGAGTGCCAAGGGCAATAAAAGCAGTGGACACAGGCATGGCATGGGCCAACAGAAGTGAGGAGGATAATGGACAGAGGGCTGGTTAGGAAACAAAATCTGAACTACACAGGACCTCGATCTGCAGCAGCGTGGGTGCTCTTGAAGCTTGCAGAGCCACACAGGGCACGTGGCAGAGGTGCTGGGACAGAATTTTGAACCCTGGACCAGCGTGGGGCGGCACTGGTAGCAACAAGAACAAGCTAGTGTGCTCTGCAAATAGGAGCCATGCTGTCTGAATAAGGAAAAAGTGATGCTGGAAGAATAAATGCATAAGGAGTTCTTGCTCTGTGTCCTACAAATGGAACCATGCAATGGATCTGCCAGAATGCCAAGAAGACAGCACAAAGGCAGGTCATCACCTAAACCACTCAGAAGATCTTTCTAAAGGCGTGGGAAAAGGGTGTGGAAAGGGCAAAGGCACGGTGGACATGCAGCAGCTAAGGGCACATGTTCAAAACTGGGGGTGCCAGGGGGATGTCCTACAGTGGACAATCTTCCCATAACATCAAGTGAACAGGCAAAGCTCGCCAGTGAGTAATCTCGCATTAGCAATGCACAAACACACGACATGTCCCAACCTATTTTGCTAACAAACACATGTTCTCACATTAATCTCTGCCCTACTTGCTTCACCCATGCTCCTCCGCATATGTTACATGGTTACTTTTGCATGACGGGTGGAGGCAAACAGTAGCAAAACCAGCGTGTGGTATTTCGGCAATGATTTGTTTAGCTGCAAAACTTCCTCATACAGTAAAGCATTTGCTTAATTTATTAAGTCATTGCAGAATTCTTGTAAGATTATACCAGTGCCTTTCTAGATATTGCTTGTCTAAAAACTGCAATAGGCAGCAGAGAACATACCACTGCCTCCGAAACTACTTGGCCAGCCTGGTACTACTGATAACTGCATTTTTCTCTATGCCTCTGGCCTTCAAATGGGAAGTATTTGCCTTCAGATGGTATCTATTTAAATATTTGCATACCTGGTCCAACCATGTACACAAGGACTTTTAGACCACTGATAGCTATAGCTGGTGAATGCCTCTGCAGGGCCTTGACAGCATTTCCAGCTCCTGTTCTGCAAGGGGAAACTGAAATGTAGCAAGTGGAACACTGCTGTTTCTATTTCCAGCCGTGGAATCAGTTGGGATTCTTTGCTGGTGAAAAACCTGCAGCATCAAGTGAGCAAACTCCCAGAGTCACTGCTCCCAGCTCAGATTTAATGGTTGGTCAGAGTGCAGGGTGAGTTCCCAACAAGAAAACAGTTTTGGCAGATTCTTGTCCAGCCCCACACCTGGAAAACGCAGGGTTGCAATGCAGATGTGGCCATGTCTGCCAGAAGGCAGTGCATACACCTGGGTTATGCTCATGCAATGAGAGTGGAAGTGAAAAAAAGTTACTCAGGATGACAATTTTATATAATCCTTTCCACATGGGGCCTTTGGCTCCCATGCAAATTAAGAAGCACACAGCCAGTTGTGGTGTTCTTCCTCATACCAGCAAACCCTCCTTAGAGCAGGTTGTGCACCAGGAACCCCTCGGGAAGAGCAGGGCAGAAAAAGGAATGAGTGTCCCTATGCAACCTGGGGCCACAGTGTTCTCCAACAGCCTGAGCTGGGCCAGGTGCCAGCAGCACAGAATTCCCCTGGCCAACACTCTTGGCAGAGCTCCACCAGCCTGCGTCAGCAGCTTTGCTGTTCCCTGTCTCCATCCAGGGGGTATGGCACAAAGAGGGCATGGTCACCTTTTACACAATCCGCCCTTCACAGAGACACACAACAGGCTAAAAAGTCTTTGGCTGAAACTAGTCTGGCACTGTGATGCACTGCCACCAGATAACGAGGTGGAGCAGAGGATTTGGGCAGAGTCATTCTGTCTGCCTGAATGCTGGAGAGAAAGTTGACTAGTAACTGACGCAGTTGAAGCCACATCCTTCATTGCTATGAACTGGGCAAGAGCTGTAGCTCCAGCAGGGATGTGGGGATGCCCCACCGCTTGAATTTCAGAGGTGTGAGGCAGCAGCACATGTTCACAGGACATGTTCCCTCTTCCCATGGAAATCCCCTTTGGAATTTCCAAAGGGGTAAGAGTTCAAACCGAAGCTGGGACAGGTGATAAACAAGAGGTGAGCTGACACAGGGCTGTGCTGCAAGCCTCCAGCCTCCCCTGGCAAGAGCTGCAAAGTACTGGAGCTGGAACAAAAGGTGCCATGAGGGCGGGTAGGTGGGTGCTGCCAAAAACAGCCTAAAACCCCCTCTCTGGTGGGCCGCCAGCCTGGTGCTGGAAGAGGGGGAATCCCAGCCCCACAAGCCGCCTGCTGCAGCGGGTGCAGGAAACAACACCTACGTCTCCTTCTAAAATTAGCTGCAGCAGAAGGGCTGAGAGCTGCAAGCTGCTTAGATGTCTTATCTCTGCTGAGGTGAATCACCTAAAACCCCTGAGACTGTGACCCCAATGGGCTACTAGGTGTTAAACGATTCTTAAAAAGCAAACCAGGTAGATTCCCACGATCTCAGGGAGGTGGGCAATGAACTGTTTCACAGACTACGTATGGTAAATCTGACTTTTTTTAATAAATACATATCTCACATGTACCAAAATAATTATAAACAAAAAATGTACAGTATTTACACAATATACAATTGCTAAAAAGTGTAGCAATTATGACACACACGGTGTGAAACACACTTTTCCAATGCCCACAGTTAACATTATTGCTACTTTTGCCTAAGAGCCAAGAGGACGCCAGTCCCTTGGTCTGACTCCTCCACCTGGGATGGCCTACTGAGAGCAGCTGAGGTCAGTCAGAAAGGACAGGGACTGCCACCAGCCCAACGCAAAGGAACGCAGAGTCTCTGAGAAGGGGTGTTGGCATGAGTCCACCCTGCCATGAAAGGACGCTGTTCCCTGTAGTCCTTAATGCCACAAGAGAGCTCCCTGTAACGAGCAGGTTGGATGTGCAGTCTGTTACCTTCGCAGGGCTGAGAAGATTGGCTATGTGGCTCTTTATCAGGTGGTGTGAATAATCACAGATCTGTACTGATGTTACACATCCCACTCCTCTATTTAAACACAAGGCAGATCCTGGAACTGTCCTGTTACAATTATGTGCTCCTTCTCCTTGCTGGGCAGTGTAGTATTTCCCTCTTCTTTTTTCTCTCCACATTGTGACTTTCTTTTTAAATGAAGAAAGTCAGTCCTTTTTCTATACGTATGTAATACAGTCACTTCTTTTCAGAGAAAGCTCTGCTTTAAAATGACAGCTGTCGTCCTCCAATAAGGCAATCATCATATATAAGCTGCAAGAAAAAACCCAAAATGCTGTTAATGCAAAAATCTTACTTCAAGTACCATATTCACTCTGGGATAACAGCCAAATTCTGCATGCCCAGACTTCAGCAGTGTATAAAATTTCTACACCAAAATGGTTACATATGCCATTTAATGCAGAACTCAGAATGTTAGAAAAACAAATGCTAGGGAGGAGAAAACCACCCACTAACTTGAATTTTCTCTGATGAGGTTCTGTGTCAGCCACAGAATAGCGTCCAGAAAACCATGTCGCATGAAGTTAACCTCCATTCCCTCACGTTATTTTTTGTATTTTATTCTTACTCTGTTTATATGCTTGCCCCATCTGCCATTTTGCTGGTTGTTGATAGCATAATCTTTTGTATACCTATCTGTTATACAGCAAGAGGTCACTGGGGCATGCTATGAGAGTGACACCAAAAAATACCCTGCACAGGACAGGATTTTTCCCCTCCTCTTATAAAAATGAGAACTGCTACTTACTTCATCCTCTGTGAACTCAGGTTCCGATTCACTGCTCTCTTCATCCTCACTTTCTGGCAACATCTGCAGGTCAGCTGTGGTCAGCTGCTTCAGCTGTTCCTGTATGCTTGAGTTGTCTCTTCCCCATGTGAGTTGATAGGGGGAATAGCCCTGATAGGTCACTTTGTTCACATCTGCTCCATGTTTCACCAAAAGTGAAACTAGGTCTGAATTCTGCAGATCGACTGCCAAATGTAGTGCTGTTCTGCCATTGCATGGCTCCTGTGTGAAAACAGCATAAGGTTTGGCACGTTAGAAGCAGAGCCATTGTCAGATCTGTTGATTCTTAAGACTACAGAGCCCCACTCAGTTAATTCACGGTACACATTACATACCTGTGCATTTACATCGGCTCCCAAGGACAGCAGATACTCAACAATAGCCAAGTATCCTTGAATAGATGCCAAATGAAGACATGTGTGTCCTGAAAAACACAAACAAAGGGAAAACTTCAGTAACTCTAACTCAATGCCTCATCATTACTTAGAAGTCAGGATCATAGGCCAGGATGGTATTTATATTTCCAATTCATTCACAGCAAAAGGGTGTTTTCCAGAAGAGCTTTCCAGCTTCCAGTATGAATAAAAGGGTTGGATTTTGACACGATTTCTTGAAGGCTTTATTCCAGTGTTTGAGTGCAACTTATTACAACCAAAAAAAAGGAGGAGCAGGGCAAAGGCACTCACTAAAAATGCAAAATTTAAATCCATGAAAGCCTCCATTTCCCTGCAGCCCATTCTTGTAAATTCTTGTAAACAGTGAGAAGGCCCACAAGACAGTGGCTTTTTTAAAAAAGTTAGACGTTGCTGTATGCTTTGGGCTCCTCAAATCTCAAACAGGGCCTAATAATCCCTCTCCACCTCTCCAGACATCTTTGAGATCTACAGGAGACCAACCCTACCCTCAGCGCAGCACACCAAGATGAACTCTCAGGAGTGTGCCCGTACCGTTGTAGTTGGTCGCCTGCAGGACAGCGAGGAGGTGGTGTGGCTGGCAGTACTGTGTGAGCACACTGACGCTCCTGAGGGAGCCCTGCTGGCAGGCAATGTGCAGAGGGGTGTTTCCTCGGAAGTCCCTGATTTCCAGGTCGCATCCGGCCTTCAGAAGGTGCTCAGCAATTTCAGGCTGATCAGTTATCACTGCCAGGTGAAGAGGAGTCTGCAAGCATAAGAGCAAAAGCAGACTGTCAGTTACACCACGAACTTGGAAGCAACATCTAGACAAGCAGACCTCTTGACCACTTGGGTGATTTGTGCCAAATGGAAGCACGAATGCACGCCCCACAACTCGGTTCTTTATGCTTCCCAAATTGTTGTATAGTTGCCCGTTCATCTGGAAATGATGAACTTCGGGCTCTCTGGATAAACCAACAGTTAATTGGTATGAAGGGTATCATTAAAATCTCCATAAAGAGAGATGCAACCCATTGCATCATATTTGAAAAATGTGGGCGTTAAATGCCACTCTCTCGGGGGAGAGGAAGCATTGTACCAACACCGGCTGGAGCCAGCTGGGGACTTTCCTGAACGTAGGCTTTGATTCAGTTGATTCCATCAATTAAAACAAAAAAAAAAAATTAAAGGGACTTTTTGGGGGGAATTCCCCAGAGGGACTGTGTGGGTGTGGCAAGGTCGATCCGGATTTGGGGCTATCGAGGTGAAAGTACCTGGCTGAGGTTGTTCTGAAAGTTCAGGAAAGCCCGGTCACCGGCTGCCTGCTGGATCACCTCCAGGCTCAGGGCTTTTTCCTCGTGAATAATGGCCAAGTGGAGAAAACTGCAGGGGGGAAAAAGGACTAATTAAGCGACACGCGTTAACCCCCCCGACGCCAGGTTCAGCCCCACGCGCGGCGGGCCAGGCCGGGTCACGCGCGCGTGTCGCAAGCCGGGGCTTTCGGCGCGGCCGGGGCTTTCCGCGGCCGCGGGAGCCGCCTCTCCCTGGCGCCGCTCCAGGGACTTTCCGCACCCCCTCCCTTCCCTCCCGGCGCGGCCCAGCCCGGCGCCGCCCCGCCGGCAGCACATCCTGTCCCGGACTGGTCGTGCCGAGTTCCCAACCGTGTCCGAGCCACCCGTGCCCCGTCTTCGACCCCCACTTACGTGTCCCCGTCCTCCGTCAGCTGCTGTGCCCAGGCGGGCGGCTCGCGGGGCTGCAGCCGTATGTCCTCCAGCTCCTTCACCAGCTGCCGGTACTCCTCCTCCTTCATGGAGTCTAGACCACTGTCGTGGCGGTCGTCGAGCGGGAAGGCGCCCTGACGCTCCTTCTTGGGGTGCTCGTAGCCGTCCATGGCGGGCGGCTCGGCGGCGCAGCGAGGGCTGATCATGGCGGCGGAGCGGCGGGCACTGGGAGTGAGCGGTGGTGGCGGCAGCGCCTCGCATATACAGCGGGGCCGGGGGATTTCTGCGGGGGAGGAGCCGCCGAGGACGGGAATTTCCAGCCAGTCAAAGCCCGACCGACGGGTCTGGTCCTGCTCGGCGCCGCGGGCGCTGGCAGGGAGGGCGGAGCGGCTCGGGCCGCCCAGAAGGGGCGTCGGAGGGGCGGGAAGAGGTCGGGCCGCGAGGGAAGTTGGCGTTTTTCCAGGGGGGAAGTACTCGCCTCTCCGGCGTCCCTGTCGGTACTTCCCTGCCGCGCCCCGGGGGGATTTCCCTAGCCTGCCCTGCCCGATCCTGGGGCTCCCGATGCCTCCTCCCCGGCGGGGTCGCACTGCACCTCGGGGTCCTTGCGCGCTGCGGGGCCCCTCGAAGGCCGAGGAGCGCCTCAGTGCTGGGCACTGCCGGCCCTGATTGCACCCTGCATCCCCGCGACGTTCCGTCAGTTTCGGAAGAGGGGCTGCAAGATTACAAAATCAGAATAATTTGGGTTGGAAGGGTCCTGTGAAGAAGATTTTTTTCCTGTCTTGCAGCTGTTTCTGGCCTCACTGAGTGTCTGCACCTTTTTCCCCTTTGGTCATTTTCCCATGGGATGGCATTCCTTTGCCCAAGAACTTAGGAGAAAATAAAGGTCCGTCTAGACCAAGCTGCCTTCCCTTAGCAGGGACACCTTCAACTGGATGCCCCATCCAACTTGACCTTTAATTTTTCCAGGGATAGGGCATCCACCATCTTTCTGGGCAACCTCTAACACCCTCGTTGTAAAATACCTTCTTCCGTATATGTAATCTAAACTGACCTTCCTTCTTATTAAAACCCTTACCGTTTTTCCTATGGCAGCTGGCCCAGCTACAAAGCCTGTCCCCATCTGTTTTTATAGGCTGCCTTCAAGCAAGGCCACAGTATGGTCCTCCCAAGTGTCTCCGACCAGAAGGCCAGGCCATAAGCATTAACGCTCTTAGAAGCTCCATCACCCACGAGGTGCTGTGTAGCACAGCACCTCTTTCTTCCACAACCTGCACAATGACAGATCCCTGAGCCTGTGAGGATCATTTTGAAGTCTGATGAGAGGGACCACCTCAGGAGTCATTAACCAGCACTCATTAGGAACAAGCTTTGTAGCAAGCCCGGGGCAGCGAAGTCGTGCTGTCAGGGCATCAAACACCACCAGAGCAATGCTGAGGCTCCTACTGCATCAGTACACTGCATCTGCCCTGCTTGGTGGGGAGCGTCATTTGGAGAGATTCAGGCAGTATTGCACATGATGGATGTTATGCTGCCACAACGCCTGCAAGTGTGCAGGTGTTGCCTCAGCATTTAGAGGATTTTGCAGCTTTGCTGAGCAAGTTTTCACTCTGTTTCAGTACTGGGAGACTTCTGAGCTGCTCCTATATATCCAGTTCCGGTCCAGGACTAGACAAGCCTCTTCCAAAGGGTACATATCTGTAACAGAAGAAACATTTTAAAGAAAAAATTACATTTTCAGCCATTATTCTTACTTTCTCTGGCCATTCCTAGCGACTCTTCTCTGCTTTTTTTTTACTGCTGTCATGCCATCTGGGGGTAATAAAAACTGGATAAATGCAGGATCCCATATGGATAAAAGGCATTGTCTGTCTGCAGAGCTGACAGCACTGAATTTTTTCCTGGTGAATTTTTGCTTCTGCTTCTCAGATGTAGGGGATTCCCATGAAGAATTTTTCTTCTCTTGCAACTATTGCTGGCCTCACTGAGTAACAGTGTCTGTGCTTTTTTTCCTTTTGTCATTTTCCCATGGGATGGCATCCTTTTGAACAAGAACTTACGAGAAAATCCAAAGATGAAAGGAAGAAGCAGAGGAGAGGAAGAACGCGTGGTTTTCTGTGAGCAGATGTTTCTAATTTTCAGCCCAGCTGCGCCATTCCTGGACTTCTTTTCAATGTTCATCACTTGGCCTGGGACAACCCAGTGGTGCTTTTGGGCAGGTTTAGAAAAAAGCCGTACAACTCTTTCTTTTTTTTAATTAAAGGTTATGAAACTTTCGTAAGCTTTCTGAAACAGTTTCCCCTTTTTAATGTAAAGTGGCAGGGGAATTTAATTAACAAGTTAATCTTCTCCTATCTGCTTCTCTGCAAAAATGGACGATGGGAGTTGAAAAGCAAGCTCCTGCTCTGGCTGCCAGGGGAATTGAGAGGGGAATAGCCTCTGGATAGCAGGGGAATAGCCAGCAAGGACCTTGCTGTCTGCCCATTGGGATTTTGCTAGACATTGAACACAGACATTGAATTTGAAAATTTCTGTCCTAGCTGTGATGGCTGGAAATTGAGTTCAGCAAAGGGAATTCTTTGCCTCCTTCTATAAGTGACCTCCAGCTGCTCTCACAGGCCATCACAGGATTATTTTTAGCAAGCATTTGCCAGCAGCAGCCTCTTTTCAGAGGCACACGAGATGCTTTCATTTTGTGTGTGTTTTAACTTGGCAGTACTGCAGCCAGTTGTAGGTGGCGGAAAGGTGATGGAAAATGTTTTCTGGATGGAAAGTCATGCTGAGGCCAGCCCACTTCCTGCCCCAGGGAGATGCTGCTGCTCTGCAGCCTGGCCTAGGCATCATGGGGGGGGCCCCAGACATGGGCCAGTAACCCTGGGTAATAGGCAGCCAAAAGCACGGCTTGAGAAGGGGTTTAGCCCTAAACCCATAGATAAAGCAGCAGCCAGCTGCAGATGCAGGGGCAAGTGGAGCCCTTATAACAATAAAGCAAATAAAGCTGCTGTCTTCTCTACAACTCCTCATAGTTAGCACAGTCGTACAATATTTGCATGAAGGGATGACATATAGAAGATAGCATAAAGCAAAGGTTTTGGAATGGTGAAGGTAATTTGTGCTGCTTTGTGCTGTTGAAGTACTGTGCTTTTTCTTTTTTTTTAAACCATCACATTCTAGCAGTTTTTCCATACAATTTTCTATATCAAGAAAAAGAATAGAAAGAAACAAACCCAGCTTTTGGGATATAGGGTGGAGCCTATCACAACGCTAGTTTCCTGTGTGGCCTCTCACCGAAGTGTTGCAGTTCTGGGAAGCTCAGATGTGCCCCCCAGGGGATGGAGCAGCTGTACCTATCCAGGGGCAGGGGTTGGCCCTGCTGAAACAGGAGCAACATTTCATGAACGCTGCAGTCATCTGTGCCAACCTGAACCTTCTTTGTCTGCTTGTGTATTCTGGTTTAATACCTCTGCTATGCCTGCATTAATTTCACAGGAGTGTTTTCTGTGCTTGTCATCCTGAGAGCAGATTAACATTCTCTGCATTCCTAATTTGGGATTATGTTAACAGTCTCTGCTGCCTGCTCCAGCAGGCACTTCAAGGCCAAAGGACTACCTAGAAGTTACTTTAACAGTGTAAAAGGCTGTAACCATGGGAGGTGGTTTTGCATCTGATACCTAAAGAGCTAGATTTTGCAAAAGCCTCCTCCAGTTTAGGTGGCCTGAGCACTCAATTGCCAAGGCTGTGGTGCTTCAGTGATGTGATGTTTGTTTTTATTCTACCTTGCAGAAAGCAACTGCTCCTGCAGTTCAAGTGCTCCTAGAAGCAGCCTCGAGTGTCTGAATACTGAAAAGGGGCAGTAGGGTTTTAATCAGTTTTAAAGGTACGTGAAGAATTCTTGTGCTGCTTCCTCCAGCAAACACATTAAATTGTAATTTCCTGATTGCAACACTAATCATGACAACCGTCTAGTGCTGTTGATTTACCAGAGCTGGTCCCTCACCTCCATCCTTTTGTGACTGCTGCTGCAGATACCTATTAACTGTTTCCTCTCATTTAATCTTGAAGGCTGTACATGGCTCCCAGCAAATGTACCAGGAAAGGTAGTAAACAACATCCAGCAAGATCTTTGCCCAGGATGTTAAAGCCAAAGGCAAAGCAAATCAGTGAAGTAGACCTGCTGTCTGTACATGTACGTGCACGTGCACATACCCCTCAAAGTAGGACTCTGGTTTGTTGCTTCAAAACTCTATGGACTTTGCTAGTGCAAGGGAAGCCAGGGGACACTTGATATTGTCATTCTGATAATATTTTGCAGTTAAAATCCACATATCTCAGTTTCCCATTTACAGCTGCTACAGAGATAAGAACCAGCCAGGTCCAAACAATTAGTCTGGTGGTAAACAAGGAAAACGTATTTCCCTCCTGCTTTCTAATAATAATATAAATAACTAATTTGAAAGCTTAAAAAAACCAGCCAAATGAGAGAAAAGAAAGTTATGCAAAGTCCATTTTTGTCAGCCAGGATGAGGGCCAAAGGTAGCCACATGTGTCATGTGGCCTGTATCCCTACCTCTTCAAGCCTTTTCATCAGAGATTATTATGGGACAGTCATATAGTCCAAAGAGCAGAATGGTGGATGCAGTAGGAAGCATTTCCGCACCTTATTTAAACTGATATAATATCCAAGCAAATAGTGCGCAGGGTAATTTTTGGCACGTAAAGCCAAGGTCCAAATTAGGGCATTTAAAGTCCTACCCATGTGCCACAGACACAAATATAGAGTTAGCCGCAGTGTCCTGACTAGACTCTAATGGATGTAGAGTTCTGGTTGGCTACACTAGTCTGTTTTTATATTTTGACTGCAGCTTATTTTTGGCATGTTTTAAACTGATGTATTGCATCCCTGGGAAGGTCTGTATTTCTCTGCGTGAACTGTGGGCTGTTTGCTTATCACTGGTTGCATTTCTGGGGATCCTTAGGGATGAGATGTACTATATCAATTTAAACTGCTTTTATTGTTATGCCTTAAGGGTAAATATAAGTCAAGTAATTTGAAATTTGCTACCACTTGGAAGATAAGTTTTCTCTGGTGTCATTCCCGTTTTTCATGCGGAGGCTTTGTTAAAGCACGTTGCTCAAAAAGCTTTAAGCTGATGCTCACTGCCTGATGCAGCAAAGCTTGCTGCCACACGTGTTTCGTGTAGGAAAAAAGAGTCTTGGGAAGGGAGAAGTAAAGGCAGGTCTCTTGAACTTGTTTTACTACTTTCCCTCCAGCAATAGCGTTCCTCCCCATCAGTACAGCTCCCTATATGGTTTGCAAACAGAGTGGAAGCACCTGATGGGGAAAATATGAACTGGGAGCATGCTAATAATTAAAATGGGACTTTCCCCCTGCAGACAGCTGTGACATTTGGTAATGTTACAGTCTCTAGTTCTTCCCAGTAAGTAGGGATATTGCAAAGGTGGAGAGGGCGTAACAGTGGGACCATGCAGAAAACCGAGCTTTTGGGAGGGATAGCTAAGCCTAGCGGAGTGGTCAGGGCTGTGCAAAGGGGAGAGCTACTTTCCTTTCTGTTTGGGTTACAGAGAAAGTCAAAACTGGATCTGGATAGAAATTTCTCTGTGGTACTAGATGGTATTTTGAGCAAACTAGGGACCTTAACTGAGTTACTCTGGGGCTGTCAGAGCCTGACTGCAAGTGGGGAGTGAGAACTGTCTGTTTCAGCACATAGTTTGTTCTGAACCACTAATGCTCCTGTGCCTGAAGTTGGTGGGTGCAAATAATCCTGGATAAACATAAAAAGCCAGCACATTGCTCCTCTGTGCACAGTGGGAGCCCAGTGCAGCAGACAGGCGCACGGCAAGCCTCAATTAGAAGCTGAACTGCATGTGGGCCCAGGGATTTCCCTGGGGACGGATGTGGCAAACACAGGGGCTAATGAACTGAGTGCTGTAGCTGCGTGTCTGAGCTAGCAGGGGAGCTGCCAGGGGAGGAAGCAGGAAATACTAGACAATACTAACGGCATAACCCTGAGAGGAAAAACCCACAGCAACAGCAGATGAACTTTGGGCTGTGTGCTTCCTGAAAAAGCCCAGGGACTGCCAGCCAAGGGACTGTCGAGGTCAGCTCCTCCTGTGCACACCCTCTTTGGAGGAAGGCAGACTCTGCTCTCTGCTCCTTCTCCTGGTGAAAGTCCTCTGGAGCCACACAGCCTGGCAGACTGCATGGCTCCGGGTGTGGTAACCCCAATCTACCATCCACAAATTGCCTGAGGCTGGCAAGGGGTGTGGGCAGCAGCTGCTGCTGAGATAGCTCTTAAGAGGGGCTTGGCTTTTAAATATCTCAGTGCAAAACATGCATCTGGGTGTTTTGGTGCTCTGCTCGGGAAGTTCCCAAGGTTTTAACCTAAGTTTTTTCTGGCATAGTTGTGAGCTATGCTCAGAGCTGGATCACTGGCTGTGTCAGCAGGGAGCATGCAGCATTGTCCAGGGGCTGGATGTGCTTCTGGTGCCACGTCCTGGTCCAGCCCATCCTTCTTCTAGGTAAACAAATGGCTGTTGCTGAGAGTGGAGCTGCAGTACATGGGGTATCACAGCTATGCTTTGCAGGAGAACAAGCTGGGAGAAAATCTCCAAGGGACGGCAATGAGCTAGACTGCATTTAGAGGAGTGTTAGGTGGTCTGATTTACACACAGAGATGCTAAAGGCAGGCTGAAGAGGTTAAATACGTCCCATGTTCTGTATGCTCCGAGTACTGCCTGCAGTCCAGGACAGAAGTTCTCTAGACCAGGTTATAATAAAATCCTAATTTTCTCGCACGGCTCTCGTTCCCTCTTATTTTTCTGCAGCTAACTGTTTACTCTGAGCATGACCTCTCCCAGGGCAGGTGATGACTGGTAGTAAGTTCGGGACCACCATCACATGTGGGAGCCAGGAAATGAGCAGTGCCATCCTGTGGTGCTGCTTCACCACCTCTGCTGCCCAGGGGGTGGTCAGAAGGTGGCTGTTCCTGCCGGTCCTGTGGTACCCGAGCTGCATGTAGAAAAGGGAGCCCGAAGTAACACTGCATCTTACAGAGTGGGCTGGGGTCAGTGTTTCGTTATTGAAGCTGTATTGGGAAGGAAGAGAGAGCAGATGGAGATTGCAACGCAGGTTTTCTAGCCTCTAAGGAGTTTAAATTTATCTCTCTCCAAGGCTATATCCATTCCTGGGGTAACTTTTAATTTAGCATATGCCTTTTAGGGCTCTGATTTCTTTGGTTTTCATGGAAGTTATTTACTAACTTACGGTTGTGGTGTTTCCCAGACAGAAATACCTCTCCAGGATAAGGTCCCGCCTTTCTTGGAAAGATAGTTCATGCGTTGCAGTAAATTCAGTTCTTCTGTGAACTCCCCATCCTCTGTGCGTGCTGTGGTGATGTCTGGAGGGCCTGCCCATGGCATAGCCCTGAGGGCACGTGGTGCTGGCCATCCCTAGATGTTCAGGAATCCTATCAAATGGTGGAAAGTAGTCCTTGAGCTCCTCCCAGACCAAATTTCTGAGCAGGCAAAAGTACAACTTGCTTGGGAAAACACTGACCTCTGGTAACAGGCTTAGGGTCACGGGCTTGATTTTACGTTTAAGTCAGGAAGATTCGTGGAGTTTCTGAAACATTTGTGGGAAAGCCAGCAAGGGAAGTGAGGTGGGAGGGAGTGATTTTCCCCAGAGCATTAAAGAAAATCTCCATCAGCCCCTCTTTGAAACAACTGTTTGACTGTCACACTATTTAATTCTTCTGCCTGCACTCACAGATACAAACCCTTTTCTTGGCTGCATCCTCTGCCTCCCAAAGCCCAGCATCCCACTATGGCCATTGCAGCTACCTCCTGTGTCCTCACCAGCTGGCAGTTCTTTGGCCCTGCAGACCTGGGAGACAGAAGTCATCATAGTCAAAGTGTCCTTGTGTCCCAGCGGCCTACAGGAACTCTTGCTGCTGGAGCAGTCGTCTGCCCATTTGGGCTTTTCTAGAGGGCTCCAGGTGGGAAAACTTTAATATCAGCACTGATCTCTCTACACTGTCATGATGCTGTGCAGGCAGAACCTTACCTGTGACCTTCTGAATACGGTGAAGGACACCTGTGGGAAGACACCAGTGGTCAAGCCCAGAGCTTGACCACTGCATGAGCTCTTCCACTTAGGCAGGCACTGTTGCAGGGCAGGGGCTTAGACTGGCTTTGGGGAAATGGGGTGAGCCTCTATGGGGAGGGGGGGCAGGAGGGCAGCATGAGCAGGGTCTTAGCTCATGGGGCAAGGATGGGATGTGCTTAAGAGGATGGAGTAGGAAATAGCTTACTGGGCTGTTGCACTGCTGCCCTCACAGGTGGCACCCACTCAAGCCGAGTTTGGAAAGAACCCCTTTCAGCTCAGTTTAACTCAGGTTTTTTTAATCATTTTGGGGTGAGATGCTGTAAGAAATCACACCACACGTGATTAAGCACACATTGGCAGAGGCAGGAACATTTCCCAAATGGTTTCTTCCCTGAGGACCATCCAGAGGCACCGAAATGCATTGTCTTACAGGAAGGTTGAAGCCCCGGGAGGTGAATTGGGCTGATAAAAGCCTTCTCCTTGGGAGCCCAGCTGTGCATTAGTTTCAGCTGCATCATCAAAGTGAGTCATTCAATAAAAACAATTAGCTGAGGAAATATCACTAAACAGTAATAATTATCCAAACGTCCTAGCATTGACCATTTAGATGACTAAATCAACACAATCAATTGTGTTAGTGAATGCTAATTCAAATCTAATAACTTTCTGGTTTATTTGATTATGTATAAAGAATTCACCTGCAGTGTTTGGACAGGATGGGGCGGCAGACCAGCCAGATGCTTGGTCACCTGCCTACCCTGTGGACTCTGTGAATGTATGGTCCCCAACCTGCCAACAGCACACAGCAGCGTCCCCTACTTAGCCTGCAGAGCAGTAGAAGAGTCCTTAGATGATGTCTAAGTACCCTTCATCTGGGCAGGCAGCTTTCATGGACATCAGAGAGACTTATGCCCACACAGAAATGTGGTGAAGCCTCTCAGGAGAGGCTACATTCTCCTTTCTGCCTCCTTGCCTGAAGGGTCTCACAGGGGTCTGAATCTCCTAAACTGGATGACTGGACAAAGTCACACAAACACCAGATATCCATGTTGGCTGCCTGAGAATAAAGCGGTATGGAGGCAACTCATGCTTAAAACTGACAATTACACTTTCAGTCAAGAACAAGTCACACTTGTAATTCATGTTGGAAACTGACCCTCTGGCTCAGGTTTTTACTCTCTTCTCCTGTCCTCATCACTGCTACCTAGGCTCTGGAGGTACACTTCCCTGAAGTGCTTCATGCTCTGGATGGACTGTGATCATCATTCATTTTATTATGCATGGATGTTGTTTTGTTGTGTCTAGACATTGGTATGATGCTTGCCACCGCAGTATCTAGAAATTATGGATGTTGTAGATCCAGTGGGATTCAGCTTGGTGCTGGGATTGCCCTCACGCTTCCCTTAAAGGTGCAGTGAGCTCCTCCATCCCCACTGTCAGCATACCAACCCTTCTTAGTCCATACTTGTAAATTCTTGGAAGAGATTAATTCAGAAAAGTTTGTTCTTTATCAGTATTTCAAGAAAGAAATCAGCAAAGGTACCAAGAAAGCAGCCTGCCCTGAAAACTGATGCCTGCCATACTATTTTCACATGGCTGTAGAAATTGTTATGTTTAGCTGTCCTCATGCTCTGCAAACACAGGAAGGGGTGAGTGTCTGGCATAGGGACTGGTGATGCACTTTTGCAACGTGTTGTGCCAGGGGTGGCTAAAACCCAGCACCTCTGAGGTGAGCAGGCGTCAGGCTGTGCTCCTGCCGCTCACGCTGATGCTCTGTCCACTGAACCACATTTTTGCCTCAGGTGAAAAACAGTGCAGGCATCAACAAGGTGAATTTCTCCTGCTGCCTACTATCTGTATCTCATATCATATCTCACTATGGCATTGAAGGGTTTTCTAAGTGGGGCTAACACGCAGGTGAATCTCTAAAATGTGCTGCAGCAGGTCTGGCTCTGTCCCACTTGCACTCACCATCCACAGGTCTAGCAGTGGGAACAGGAGCCACGCCAGGGAGCTGGGAACCTTTGCCATCAGCTGAGGGAGCCTGGGCATGCTGTTTGTAGGAGCAGCCCTTGTACCACAAGAACAGGGCTTCTTTGCTTGTCTGCTAGTATTAACATTCATTTGTTCTCTGAAACAGACTTGGTTTATTTTTTTTAGGTCATTCTGTGTAACATAATCATATTGGAGTAGAATTCTTCTGCCTAATCAAATGAAACTTCATGTAGTTAGTTTGTCCTTAGCATTTACTAATGAATGTGATTGTGAGGATTTAGTTTCTCACATGGTTAATAGGAAGGCATTTAGATAATTACAGCTGTCTAGTGTCTTTCCACTGCTAATCGCTTTTACTGCCTGGTTCATTTCCAGACCAGCAAGTGAAACGCTGGCACACAGTTGTGCAGGGAGACTACTCCTGTGGTTATATATCGCTGTATTCCTGATATGATGGTTTGTAGGTGTGAAGTCAGTTCCCAGCTCCAACCTAAATTTCATATGAGCTTCAGAAAATCACAGCCTTGCTGTGATCCAGCTTTCCCACTTGTCTACACCATGCTAGGTCACACAGTCCAGCACTCCCTCCCTGACACTGGCCAACTGAAGACACTTAGAGAAGAAAAATATAAGCAGACAAATATGTAATGGTCCCACTCCTGGACTGTGCATCCAGCTTCCAGAGCTTTAGGAGCTTTCCATGTACCTTTGTTTAGAAGCTACAGTGAATTTCTCTAATCTCTTGCTGGACTTTGCCTCATCTTTGATCTCCATGACATCCTGTGACAATGATGCTGAACAGAAAACTGCACCAAAAATCCCTGATGTTTGTTTTAAAACTACTAGGTGGTATTTTAATTGAGAAAAATCAATGCTGTTCAGTGAAACAGGGAGTGAGATTTTGTTCTTCACCTTTTTAGGGCACCTGTGATGTGACTGAGCTGTCACCACCCTCTGCTGTCTCCTTTCCAAGCTTCAGCTAGTCATGCTTCTATCATGGTTATTTTTTTTTCTCAAATGAGAACATTTCCATACCTGGTTACCTTTTACAGAACCTGTTTTCTTTTTTTTTCTGGCTATCTTTTTAATAGCAAGTGCAAACTGTAGGTAAGAAGGATTTCCAGAAAGGTAAACTTATGTTTTCTGATTTTTTTCTCTGTTTAGTCATATTAATTCTGATAATTCTTTCTGGTGTTTTGCCCACTGTGGAGCCTTGATCTCAAGTATCCATCATGGCTCTGAAATTCATCTTGTAGTAAAACCAATTCATTTAAAGTCTGTGGCACGTATAGATTTTCCCCCTCAGGAGCTGTATAGTGCATTTGTTCATGTGGAATTTAATGCAATGCAAAACCTAACTTCTTATTTCTGTGCTACATGACATTATGAAATATGTCTGTACTTTTTAGATGGAGTTTAATATTTTCTGAATAATTCTCCATCAACTGCAGCCTTTGCTGTTTTGCCCTTCACTTCTTTTACTTAGATCATTTATGGATGTGGTAAAAGACTTGGCACTGTTTTCTTTAAAGACAAGATCTGGGGGAGGAAACACGCCTGTTACACAAGCTAAGTGAAGTATGTTACAATGATGATTACGGTAGTGATAATTCTCATAACCTTATTTGTCATTGCTCTGTCCTTTGATAGTTATCTTGTTGCTAGCAAACAGTTCAGGAGCTGTTTGGAACAGTACTATCTTCTTAGGAGCTAAATGGGTCAAGGGGTTTCTGCCAGCAGGAAAGGTTGATGAAGAGAACCAGGGGGAAGCCATTTTTGGCCAATATTAAATTACACATAGGAGCTGTGACTACTGGTCTGGGAGAGATGAGGGACCCTCGGAAACTCTAGCATCCCTCCCGGCAGCCAGTCCTCAGTTTATTATGATGCCATTTAATTTTAATTAACAAATTTTATTTTAGTTTCGTTTCGTTTCGTTTCGTTTAGGTCAGTTTAGTTTAGTTTAGTTTAGTTTAGTTTATCATCACTTCCCCCTGGTCCTTTCCTGTTTACTCCCCCCAGGGTTGTAGTGCGGCACCCCTCTCCGTCCAGCTCTTTCCGCGGTGGTGGAGCGGGGGAAAGAGGAAGGCGAAGGGGAAGGGGAAAAGGGAAAGGGGCAGGAGAAGAGGAAGGGAAAAGCGCCTCGCTCCCGCCGCCGCAGCCCGGCGGGAGGAGCTCGTCCGCCCGGCGCAGCGCTGCTCTCGCCGCCGCTGTCCCCGCCGCTCGCCTCTTCCCTTGTGAAGCTCAGGGGAGGGCTGAGGGCGGTGCTGGGTTTCCCTCTAGTGGTGCCTGAGCCCTGCAGAAGGATGCAGTGTCTCCTCCAAGAGGCCGTCGCTGCTTGGCAGGAGTGGCTGGGTTAGGAGCTCGCCAAGCTCACCTTTCCAGAGGTACCCGATCCATGGAGATGGCGGTATTACTCCAGGAGAACAGCTCTGGCTTTACAGCAAAAACAGTACAGCCGTGTTTCCTCCCTTAGGCTCCCAGTGTATGTCTTTACGAAGGACTCTTCTTCTCTCCTTGACCATGTGAAGTCAGCGTTCTTGTTGCTTTCTCGTTCAATAACGGCACTGTTTGGTGCAGTCCAAGTCTGCTGGCATTTGGCACAGCATTCATGGCACAGCTAAAAAGCTTGTTTCCAGGAATCTGTATCTGGATGAGTTAGGATGCTGAAGCATCAAACTTGTTCCTGGTCACCTGATGCTGTAGTGCCTCTTTGGGGAAGTCCATGTCAGGTTGTGTGACTCTCTCAGTGATTTGCTGCTATCTTGTATTACAATCAACAGGCAGAAATTGGTAAACATAACAGTAGAATTGTTGAAAATAACCATACTTTAAGTCTTCAGAAAACAAAGCATTAAACATATGAGAACTGAGGTAGAAAGCCTTGTATGGACAAGAAACTCTTCAGAGATATTCACAGTTGGTCACGGAATATTCTGAGTTGGAAGTGACCCACAAGGATTGTTGAGTCCAACTCTTAATCTCTAGCCACTGCATAAACATACAGTAATCTCCTTCTCCATAGCTACTTGCAGGGCCTTCAAGTTTTCTCAAGATATTCTGGGTAAGGGATTTTCACATTCTTTGAAAAATATCCCATGTCTCAAGGCAGTTTCAAGTGGGTAGCTAAATCCTCCAGCTCCTTGTAGATCTGATATAAATGGCATCAGAGAGTGAATTGCAGAGATCCTTAATGAAAATAGCTCAGAGCAATTCGGAGCATGCTGGCTTGAGCCCGAGGGTGGGGTGTGCTGCCTGCAGGATGTCCTGCCCAAGGATGGGGTATCCTGTGCCCACCTTCCTGAGAAGTTTGGAGTTACTCTGAGCAAACATCATGCCTGCTCCTCACTGCCTATGGACTGTGAATACTAGAAAGCTCAATGAGGATATTTTTAACTTGTCCTGTGCACCATTAACCAAACCAAACACTTGGGAGGAGCAAGGTGCAGGACCTACTGACCCAAGCCTCCAGGCCTGTCTGCATTGCATCATTACCTTGTGCCCTTACGTCACTATGTTTCAGAGTAAACCTCTGTCTCCTTGCTCAGTCTGACTGCACATTCTCTTCTGAGACGGGCAAGACTGTTGAGGCAATGCCACCTATTGCTGACCCTCATCTGATCATCTTGGCACCTGCAGGCTGGCAATATCTCTTGGATTCTCCAGCATGGCCATTGGCCTTGCTTACTCCATGTATTTTCCTGCTAATCTGTTATCTTCCTCCCTCTCAGTCCCTTCAGCAGCAGCTGCTAGAAGCCATTACAGGGCTGCACTCTTCTCATCATAAGTGGGTCTTGTAATGAGAAAAGGAAACGTTGTTTTGTTCCTTGACATCTGGTAGGGGAAGCAGGTGATTCTTCTGATTATTGCCCTTGAAATGAATAAGCTATTAAGGGTGCTTTAAAATGTTATTAGTGTGTTCAAGTAGTAATGTTAATAGTTAATTCATGCTCAATAATATTATGTCTTTTAAATATTATTATTATTATTATTATATTGTCGTGTAGGAACAGCTTTAAAGGTTCTTCAGTGACTTTTAGTTAAGGCAAAGCACCAGGACTGGGAGCGGCAGAGCAGTGACTGTGGATGTGCAGCCAGCTCTGGGTGGGATGCAATCATGGGGCTTGGGCAGGACTCAGACACTTCAGTTCAAAACTGTGACGATCAGAGCTGCCCCTCAATGATTGTCTGACCCTGGCCTGAAGTCTGTGAATGCCACACTTTCATGTGGTGAAAGACTTCAGCTGCGGAGCATCCAGTGTTTCAGCCCCCATGCAGACCCATGGTACTGGGGATCTTCAGCCCATTATCCTATAGGGCCTGGCTGGAGTGGGCTTGGTGTACTGGTGACTTCCCTGGAAACAACCTCTGCTCTCCTTTTTTCAGTAGGTCAGTGGTTATTGCACTGAGGACCTGGGTTGCATCCCTTCCTCCCAATGTATCTTGGAAGCAGCTAGGCCAGTGAGCCGCTCGTCATGTGCCTTTGACAAGGTGCTGCTTCGTGTAGACTCTTCAAAATTACTTGTGTTGTGGAAAAAGGAGCAACTGGGGAAAGATTTTTGCAGAAGAGGTGGTGTCAGCTCCGGTCCCTGGACAATGGAAAGGCCAATCTATTAAATCTCTTAAATAAAATGACACCACTCAGGAATTGCCTGAGCCAAAGAGGGCTGTTGGGAGAATATTTAGAGACAGTACCACTTTATGCTTTCCTGTTCCTATATTTTTATTGGGCACCTGATTTTGGCCACTGTAGGAGACAAAATACAAGTTTAGATTGACTTTCAACAAGTAAAATGGATATTTTAATAAAAATATACATCTATGAAATATGAAATATAAAATGCATGCATATTTACAAAGCTACACAGGCCTTTTCTGTTCTGTCTTCTTGATAGCATTTTACAAAATCCCAAGTTTTTTGTGAATGTGTTTTGGGTGATGATTCTAGTTGTATGAGAAAGCTTAAAATTAACCAGTAATAAAGTAATGAAAATGAGAATAACATTAAGGTTGCAAAGTTAAGCACTTCGAAGGAAGAAAATGCCAAAATAAAGGGACTTGTAATCTTAGGATTGTAATTTTTTTAAAATTCCCAGTCTGATGCCCTGCTGTGTGTACTCGGAGATAGACTTGCTTTACACAGTAATACTCTATTTTTATTAGGTTCCCTCCCTGGTTTATATCACAGTATGGAGGGCGACTAGTGTTCAATAAGAGCACAGAGTGAAGGTGAGAGTAGCCTGCAGAGTTCTACCTCCTCCTTCTGCCTGCAGGAGCTCATGGGCAGAGAGAGGAGCTGCTGGTGAACACTGACGATGGTCACCAAGTGCCGTGAGATGGTCACCCAGTGCCCCTGAGGGCGTGCCAGTGTGATGTTGGATGTCTTCAGTGAAATCCCATTTTTCAGCAGAGGGTTTAGATGGCTGCTCATTCTAGATGCTGACTGAGGGCACCTGGTGCTTAGCTGTAGAAATGGTTGTCCTACCTCACTTCCAGTCAGCTAAAGCTGTGCATGTCTGACAGCCCCACTTATTACTAGTGAAATTTCTATGTCAGGGCCTAGTTCTAAATTTTCTTTTCACCAGAAGCAGGATTAGCTCATAGTATACATAGGTTCATACTTTGAAGAATGTGGGGTTTTTTATGGCAGTGCCCATACAGACATTTGTAGTTAGGTACTTTACTATAAAAATAACATGAGAGCAAGTGTTTTGATGTTAACAGCACTGATAACCAGAAAATTATCTAATGCTTTACATGCAAGTACATGTAAAGTGTGAAAATTGGATATTTTGGTATAATAATTTTTCCCGTGGGATCAGATATGCATATACAGATAACTTGTCATGCTGGCAACCTGATAAACCTGAGCAGACAGTAACTGACCCAAAGATGGTCTGTCCTCTAACAAATGAGCAGTATTTGTGGTGTGTATAATACTGCAGTGATGAGCAGTGATGTGTAATCCCTCTGTCCAGGACCTCCCCAGCCTGCTAGGCAGATGTTCTGGCAGACTGGCACTTGAAAGTGGAATCTGCTCTTCCTTAACGCCCAAATTTTCATGAGCCACAATGTTTTTTTCTTTCTGTTATCTCTCACAATTTTTTCAGTTTTTCTTTGACTCTTGTAACACTGCCACTTACCTTAGGAGTTGCCTTTCTGCCTCAAATGTAACTTTTTTCTGTTGATCATGTTTGTCAGCATTTCCCACCTCCAACTCTTCTGCTCGGGTAGCATTTCCTCACTAGTGGCACTTGCTCTTTAGGGTGACATTAGGGTTTAGGGATGTGTTAGGAATGCCAAATGTCACTATGCCTGTAGAGAATTCTTGGCCCGCAGTAAAACTAAGAGTTTCCTTGTGGACACTGATGATACGGAAAAAAACATGGAGACTGAGGATGGCTTTGTCCTACTTGGGCTGAGTCGTTCAAAGGCCACAGAAAAAAAGCTGTCCAAATGTCTCATTTAGGCTATGGTGAGTTGCCCCTGAACGTTATTGTCACGTGAAAGGTGCTTTTTGTCCCCAAAAAACTCCAAACAACAAAAACCCGTTTTCATAATCTATTGAAGGATGACTGAGAGTTAAGACAAAGACTGTATTTTTCTAACACACTGTCACAGTTGTGCCTTGCCTGAGAACACCAGTCTATGAAAAAATACACCTGCAACTCAGCCTGAAAATTGCCTCCCAACAGTTAATGAAAGTATCACTTTCCTCTGGGATGAGGTTAAAATATAATTAAGGTTATGTCACTTTGGAGGAGTTCATTGGTGACATGGTGGGTAAAGGGAGGCAAGGCTGTGGAGATGAAATGTACTGGAAATTAGCATGAGGTATTATGTACTCACATCAATCTTCAGCGTGCCTGGCAGTTTGTCATGAGAGTCTATTGAAGGAGGGGTTGCTTTGACTGTGATACACAGTGTTAAAATATGCGATGAACAAAAAGGCAAGTGTGATGGGGAATTTTCTAGCGTATTTGGTCTAAACTTAATATAAACAGATTATTGGGGGTGGGGGGAAATGTGTCTAAATAACTATTGGCATAATTTATCTGTGTGGAAGCATGAGAGAACTTCCCTTTGATGTGAGAAGAGAAATTTCTAAAGTAACAACTTCTAAAGTATAATCTGCTCAGATTTTGTTACTTCCCAGCAGGTCTAGAGGTTATAGTAGAGACTGCATCAAAGAGAATAGTCTTTTACTCTTCATTTTTTCCCCCCATTTTTATAATTAGAGTTGGAAACTGTCATTTAGCAGCAAATTTAAAATAAAAAGAACGTAACTTTCACAAAGTCCTCAAAGAAAACAAAAAATCCTATAGGTGTTGACGCATCCTATCATCAGGTTTAGCAGGTAAGTACCAGAAAAATGATTGTTATCAGGTGTGAATTAACATACAGTGAGTTTGCTCACAGCTGAAGAAGGTGACAGAGATAACATATGCATTAATAAAAGTTCAAATGGAAAGTATGGCCATAATTAGAAATGGTACTTGAAGAAATGCTATTGATTCCAGGAATTGAATTTCATTTGATGGCTTTTACTGTAATTAACGCAATTGTTTGTATCAGCAGAGATCTCTTAACATTATTATCTAAGTTGACAAATTATAAAATTAAATGTTCATTTAAGATGTAATTCAAAATTTTTAAAGGTTTTCTTGTGTCAGTGGATCTCAGTTAATTTCCTTAAAGTTAAAGGACCTATTTTTTTTTTATTCTGCCAGTTTTCTGCAAATGAAGCTACTCCTGATTTATACTAGTGCTGCAATGAAAGCAACATATACAAAGGAAACATTCACAGGTTCTGATGAGTTCTTGACAGCCCCTATTGCGCATACTTTGCAAGCTTGAAAGGTATTTTCTTTGTAGCATTAGATTTTAATGGTACTGAATGTAACATGCACATATAATAACAATAATTCACTTTTCTTGTGTTTGCCCATTTACGTTGTCATATGTCTGCTAGATGCAGGGTCTGGTTCTCTTCTCTTTTACACCTGTTTTACCCAAGGGCTGTTTATTTTGATGCAGTTACTCCTGATTTAGACCTGTGTATATGAATCTGTTATCTGCGAGAGGTAAATTAATGCTTTTAATCAAGACCACTCTTCTGCCTACCCATCAACATCAAAGCCTAGACATGCTATTAGTTATTGAGAAAGGAAGCACAGTGTGAGTAAGCAGCCCTCAGCTATCTCCGGATCCCCATTACCAGAATTTTAGCACCATTACCTCAAAACCGTGAATACTTTTATCCTCACAGTCACTTGGAAAGGCTATATATCCCCATTTTACAGACCAAAGCCACAAAAGGAGGCAGAATTTGGACAGAAATAAGGTGCCTAAATCCCAGTGTAATCCTTAAGACCATTTTGAGCAGCTGCTACCTAAAGTCTCCCTACCCTGAAGGTGGCTCTGTTGTGGATCCCACATACCTGAATATTTCTTTTTTGCCCATACTTTGAAGGACCCTGATCTTGTCAGGTCATAGTGGCTACCTGTTCTAAGCTTTGTTCTATCAGAAAGGTGGCCTCAGCAGGACTCTCTCCCCAGCAGGCTCCATCTGCCACCATGTACTTAGAATCTGCTGAAATCCTTAAGACAGATTTCACATTTAACACCACTGCAGTCACTTTTTCCCCCTTTCTCTTTAGCCAGATACAGAAAGCTCTGGCAACCTTATCACTGGTGTCATATTTGGTAATTGAATGAATAGATCAGTCATGTAGGATGTAGGTGAGAGAGCAGCAGACCATTTGGGAGGGTTCGGATCTGTCTGTGGATGTTTTCAGTTAACTGCCCATGCCAAGAGCTAAAAAGTAGGACTTCCCAGTTTACTAAGATCCACTGATTTCACTGAGGCCTGGTGAAGATGCAGTGCATCACCTCTGTTTCCATATGCCATCCACTTTGGTGGAACCAGGCCACTCTTGTTTCCTCAGAGATGGGTAAGAAATATGGGGCTTCATGCTAGATTCCTTGTAGTCCGGGTAAAATATTCCTATAGGCAGCCAAGCTATAGGGTACTGTATAGAACAACTGTTGAATGAAGTTGTATGAACAACTCTTGGAGCAGGGACAGGAACAGGTGGTTAGATTTTTGCTCTGGTTGTCTTAGACACCAGGCAACAAAATTGATCACTCTCTTCCCCCTTCTCCATGAGTATTTTAATGATTCAAGAACAGTGACCTCATTCCTACGGAAGGATTGGAGAGTGGCCCAATACAACTAACTCTCAGCAGATGGTGAGGGACACTTAGAAAGGGGATGTGTGGACGCTCCTTGGAAGATAAAAGCATTGGGTCTGTTTTTCTGTGTCTTGGGTGCATGTGATAAACTGATGTACGAGGGTGTAAAATATGGTGTAATGCATTACAGAAGCTCATAATCCCTTTTTTGTTTTTCCAAGCACATGGCTAACAAGCCTAGCTTAAGAAGAGGGTGAGCAATGGCACTTACGTGCAATGCTGCGCCAGCATGCCCGAGTCCTAAGGAAGGCTGGAGGCTACCATGTAGCAGCCATAGCAATGTTCACTGGCCCTCTTACGTTTCCCTGCTCCCTGTGACAGCAGCTGTGAACCCAGCCGCAAATAGTCCTCGGCTCTGTAGGTAATACTGGGCGCTCAGGCGAGGGCTGTGGCACCTGCCAGGGGAACCTGGCGTCTGTGGGCTGGGCACTGCAGCGAGCAGCCAGCACGGTGGTGGCACCAGCAATTCCCGGGTGCGCCGGGATTAATTAAGAAGCACATTCAAAAGTTATTTCGGCACTGCAAGACATGGATCGTGTGTATCTAGCGGGATGGCGGGCTCACCCGCCGGGTCTGTCCCGCTCTCCAGCGCTCTGGTCAACTCCTTCCCTCTGGAGGGGAAATAGCCAGGGCGGTGGGGCCCGCGCCGCCGGCCTTGGCGGGGAGGCGACAGGAACTCGGGGAAGGGCGGCGGGGCAGGGCGGGGAGGGATCGGGGCCGCTGGGCCGATGCCGATGCCAGTGCCGGTGCCGGTGCCGGTGCCGGTGCCGGTGCCGACACCGGTGCCGATGCCGATGCCGGTGCCGATGCCGGGAGCGGGGCCGCTGCCGTGTCCGAGTCCGGGGCGGGGACGGCGGCGCAGCCCGCGGCTGCCCTGCGGAGCTGTCCCGCCCCGCGGTGCTGAAACACCCTCAAGGGCCGCAGTGCCGGCTCATCCCGGGCCGGCCCCCGCCCTGCTCACCACGGCTCCCCAGCAGGAACCACCAAGTACTCGGGACGTGATGAGCAAGGCCCAAATAATTTTTTAAATACACCGTCACACGTGTAGACTGCAGTCCCTCTTTATTTGCCGGCTGATTATAGCTGTAATTGCTTTGCTGTTTATCCGTGAAGCATCTTGTTCCATATTGAGGATAACAACATTAGGAATCGCTGTGAAGAATTCTAATTAGTTAAACCCAAAACTTTGAATTTCCATCCAGGCTGAGCAGTGAAATGCTCTGAGACAATTATACATGCTAAGCTGCTGCCCTGAACAATACTCCTTACCGATGACAACAGTAGAACAGAAAATATGGGAACAAATTGATAAGAAATTCAGCTGTAGAATTATTTTAAGAAGATGGCTTGAAAAGTGCACATTTTTCAAAACATACATTGTGGTCAAATACTGTTGTAATGTGAATTAATGAAAAATTAGCAGTAGTTTAAGAGAAAGCCAAAATGGAAATAATTCTCTAAGCGTAAAAGTGAAAAGCTAAACTCTAGCTTTGCTTTTGCACATGTGATTTTTCAGAGAAGTAATGAATAAAATTATAATCAATAACAATAAAGATAATAACAAGTTTCTCTTAATGCCTATAAACTCATCTTCCTTGATCAAATAATGACTAACAGAAGCATTCAGAAAGTAGTTAAGAAATACATTTTTTTTTAGACCAAATGGCTAAGAAATATAATCCTACTGTACCTCAGTAATTGTTAAAGGAAGGACCCATTATTATAATTATGTTTCTGGAACAAACATTATTTCAATGTGATAAAGGATGACATGACACTAAAGGTAAAGCCACAGCAGATGTTACATGAGTAACAAGACAATATGCCCACATTCTGGTAATTTCTCCCCCCCAGACATGTTCTCATTAATCTGTGATTAATAGGATTTGAGTATAGTAAATGATGTTGATCTATTGTCTGTCTTTGTCCCACACCATAGAGAGAGCAATTTGTCAGCTCAGCTTTTGTGTGACTATTTAATAGCAAAGAGGGGGAGAGAAAAGATGCTAATCTTCTAATTGGCATCTATAGAGAAAGGTCTAAGAACACTGCCTGCCTGGAAATAGCTTGTGTGCAATTCCTATGCCTGTGAGGCTGAGGCAGACAGAGAGCTGCACCGGGCCGGGTACCCATGGAAAAGGAACAGTGTGTACCCATCACACAATGAGCCGCTGGCCAAAGGGAGAGTGGAGAGCAAGGTGCACCGTAGAACAAGGTGCAATTTCTAACTCTTCCAAGTCTGTTATGTTGCAGCCTGTTATGTCAAGGGAGTACTTCTTGACTGGTGTGACTTTATTAAAGACAGAAAGCTTTCTCCTTCCCAGAGCAGGAAGCAGAATGAGGCGGGGGAAAAACAGGGGACAGTGATGAAGACCAGAAAAGTCCTCTCACCAGCAAAACTGGAATCAATGGAGAGAACATGAAGTGCCCAAACACCCTTCCAGAGAGGTCAGGTGAACAATGGCTTTTTGCTAATATAGTGCCACTTCTAACTTAGCTGTTCTCCTCAGGTGCTAAGGTTACCTAATGAAATGACTGTCTTCAAATGCAAATAATTTCACAAATAAGTCACTGGTCCCAGTTCAGCAAAACATGGAAGCTAGTGCTTAAAACTAGGCATGAGGACAAGTGCTTTGCTTTCCCCCATCCTCAAGTATTTATTTTATACATTGCAGCAAAATGCAGCTTTGTTTTGTGTAATGATTTCTTAAATGGTGAATATAGATGAAGAGTTCCTTGTTCAGTTTAACCACCTGAGCCATTCTGACAGTACAACATTTAAGATAATGCAGTAACTCTCTAAATTTTTTGAGACCTATGTTTGTTGTTGTTTTTTTTTTTTTTACAGGAGTAATTTAATGCACATTTCTTTTAGAAGTTTCGTCACTCCAGTGAGTGAAACCAGTGAATTGCATCATGAAGGGTGGGACTACCTTAAATCAGCTTTATCACTTGGAAATTGTTCTGTGGACCTGCACATAAAGTTGTTTCTACCTATGTAACTCTTCAATGGATATAGCATAGAAACAGCGTAGCATATATCATGACTCTTTCTAATGCTAATGCATATAATCAGGATTTAATGGAAACTGATGAAGGATAAAGACTGGATAAAGAAATGTTTTGCAAAAGGAAAAATAAAACCACAGATAGAATTGAATTTGATTTAAAATGGAGAAGAGTGGAGGGAAAGCAGTTGACAGTACTGAGGTTTAAAAAAAGGCTCTCAAAGGTGTGTGTTTAAGTTAACAGTGTTTACTGACACATTTCACGAACAATCACGTCTCTGTTCAAAGCCACCAGAACCCACTGCTCAGGTGTATGAACAGCACTTTGGCATGTACTGCAGACATTGTGTTGACTGGTCTCTGCAGTGAAAACTGCCGAGATCTGGAGATCAGATGTGAGTGTGGGCAGGGACAAAGCAAGTGGGGCCATTTGTACCATCTTGTGTATGAGTTTACAAACCCAGAGCCTTTCCCTGCTGCTTGGTGGTGTTACTTGGCATGCTGAGAACAATTATCACCAAGCACAGAGTGTAACCCTTTTTCTGCCTTTGGGGGTGAGCGCCGGCATTTGTCCCCATTTCAGGCATTGCAGAGAGCGTGCATCCAAACTATCCCCGTGGAAACACCCCAAACTTTTGCAGTGGAAAGAACTTCTTCAGTAGAGATGGTGGGGCTGTCCTGGATCTATTAATCCCACACTGGGGAGTACAGTGCCACATCTGCCTGAGGCAGGGCCATATGAATGAGCTGAAGTGCAGCAGTATAGCCATATCAGCATGAGTCTATGCTCTAACTTGTCTTTCAGGTAGAGAAAAATGCCTGTTTTGCTTCTGAACATGAACAAAATGCCAGCCTGTCGTGCAATGTAGATTTAAGGTCTGAAGTTTGGGATTTTTCTGCCTTGTGCTCTGGTCTGGGTGAACCATGATGGGACACTTGCTCTTTTTAACTGCTTTGATCAAGCAAGAGGAGATTTCATCATTCAAACCTGGACGGTCTTGGGGCATGCCAAGACATATTCTGGATTAGCCAGTTGACTCCACCACCCTCTGCAGTTCCCTTCACAGAGGAGAGAGGGGCCCTGCAGCCTGGCGGGACTTTACCCAAGCAGTCCATTTCCATACAAGTTTTCATAGATTTCCCTGTAGTGGTCACTGGGAGAAGAGGGGCAGAATGCACCCACCTTAACTCCAGCCTTCTGCCAGCATTTGAAGATTTTCTTGGTGTTGGGACTTAGTGCCACAAAAAAAAAGGCCTCCAAGACAGCACACAACTCTCCATGTGCAGGAATTGTGCAGGGACAGAGAAATCACAGGTAGCAAAAAAATATAACTATTAGTCATACATTCCTTTTTAGAGGTTAGGGTGCTTGATCTTGCTCAAGATACAGTGAAAAATGTTCCTGCTCCTGGGAGTTTCACTCTAAATCCATATACTTAGGGTAAGGTCAAACCTTATGTAATACATTTGTACAAGTATACATTGTGGCCAGGTTCAAATACTGCAAGCTTCAGTTCTTTTTTTAAAATGAGGTTAGTTTTTATTTTCTAAAGGCTCAGAGCTGTGAGAATGGGGAGATTTGTTAATCTTTAAGCAAAATGTTCCCAAATGCTTACTCTGAGTGGACTTGGAGGTGTTGGAAGGCTTCAGGTGGCTGTCTGTGATCTGGACTTCATCTGACAAAGCCCTCTGCATCAAGGCATAAATTTATTGCATCTGTCCATCACCACAGCTCATTACATGGAACAGCAACTGTCACATATTTTCCAACATATTAATCTCTATCTAGGACATGAAGCTGTTGTGAGTGCTATTTGTTATTTGATATTTCATGCTCTCAGCCTGTTCAAAAAGCTGCTTAGTTAAGAAAGATCAAAATGCAGAGTGACTTCTCTCCTTAAAAAAACCATTATTTAGAAACACCTGGACTGTTAAAATGAAAGAATACTGTGATAGTAACAAGTGTTATAAAATGTTATTTTAGAGCATGACCTGCTTCCTGCTGATCTCTTACTATCACTGTGCTTAGAGCGGGCAGAAGGCTGTATTGGAAACAGTTATCTCCTAGGCAGGCAATAGTGTCTGGTGATATTAAAATGTCATCAAATGAAAATATATGCAACAGCATCCACCTCATTTGAATATGAAATGCAAAGACAATCCAAGGCAGACAACTGCTTGTTTAGAGTGATATCTGGATACAAAGGCTGGATCATCAATAATAGATAAAAGATTTTTGCTTGTAGTAAATTAGAGGTAGGATGGGTATTGTAGTTTTGTTTTTTAATTATTTATCACATTAGCAAGGCTGGCTTTTACAAAGCACCAGGCAGAGTAAAAATGTAAAATACGAAGTGAGAAGAATTAATTTTATAATCTGACACTAGAATAAAGCATCTAAGCCTTCTATCAACTACACTGAAAATTAGATAGTAACATTCTGGTCGTTCTGTCAAAGTCAAATACAGAAGCAATTGTTAAGTGTTGATAGGCAGTGGATAGAAGGTGTAATCCACTGGGAAGGTTTTGATCCAAAATGAAACAGTTTTCTACCCCTGCTACTCAGGCAGAAATCTAATTACTCTCTTTTGATCTCTATGGAGAGGTAAACCAAAGAGTTATAGGTTATGGACAGTTTTATTGATTTTTATCTCAGAAATCAACAAGTGCAAGCTTTACACTTTACACATACTTGCTTAGCTGGTGATAAGATCAAATATTTCAAACTGGCCTTCCCTGCTACCAAGTCAATAAGCCTTTTAGTTGTTTTGTTCAAGTTGCACTGTGGAGGTTAATATTACAGAACTTTTTTGCACTTAAATGCTTTGGGGGAACAGATTGCCAAGTTTGTATTTGGGCATTTTAAACAAAAATCTAAGCTTTATTTTTTTTCCCATCTACTTATTTCTCTCTTGCAAGACTGCATTGTTATATTATGGCTGTAACTGGACAAGCAGCTGTATTTTTAGCTCTGCATGTGAGAAAAGGATCTTCATTATAAAAGCAGCAGAACCACAGTCTAAACAGAAGTGTCTGCCAGTTTCTGGGGATTTAGGATCCCTTCCATTGACAAGGTAGAAAAGGACAATGTCAATTCAGCTGGTAACAGCAGCTAAAACCATTCTGGAGTGCTCACAAGAAATTTCTAAGGTGGTCCTGGAGTGCAAAGGAGGAGAAGGCTTTCTGTTTCTGGAATCTCCAATGCACCTTTGAGAAATCAGACACAAACTTCACTGCTTGTATTCTAGCACTGAAATATACATTGGTCCTTTGTCCTGTCTCTATGGGTGCAAACATTTCCACAAATGCCCACTCTCATCGACTATAGCTTATGGAAATATTTAATCTTAAAAAACGCTAGCCCTTCTTCTCCAAGCTACTTCCTGTAAATCCTAGGCAATTTTGCAGGATGAATTCAGACATGGGCTGAAATGATGAAGGAGTGAGAATGCCTTGTTTTTCATTAAGTTCATCTTATGGACCTTTTTGGTTAAGTGTAAATGTGCATGAAAGATTTCACAGGTAGTCTTAACTAAAACCTTGGCATGCAATCATATCCTCAATCCAGCAAACAGGAGTTGTGCTTTCAAGCTAAAAGATGTCAAGATTTCATGCCACCTTTTTAGAGGTATAATTATTTGTGGTCTGTTGTTAATTATACATATTCATGCAATCTAATCAGTCTCCAAGAATGTGCAAGTCAGGGTCTGCTTGTCCATATACACAAAAAAGCCAGTTATTCTCATTTAACTCCAGTGTCAGAGCCACAGGCACAGACACAGAGCCTGAGATGAGTGTAGCTTCGTGATTATTTTGATAGCTTCTCTTCGTCGTGTCCTGTGAGATAAGGCTGTTTCTCCCACAGCTGCACTTTTCCTGAATGACTGACAACCCCTTTAGAGGAGATCAACCCCTTTTTGTGCCCTTTCACTCACTCGGAGGTTATCAGCTAAAACTGCACTCAGCATTCAATCACATCTTTCCCCTGTGGCTGTAACTCCTGTTAACACAATTAACCTTCTGATGGGAACATAAAATGAATCTAGGGAGGGAAAAAGAGCAGAAATACATTCCCATGTTAAGGATTAAATGGCCTTAGTGCTTATAGCAGTGTTTTTTCACCTCTCTCTCTTCCACAACATTGTGTGTAAGGTGCTATTAGCAGGAAGCCGCCTGTCACAAAATTCTTCCTAGTAATCCCAGCAGCTCTTATTTTATCAGTGGGTTTTTTGGCTTTTTGTTGTTTTAATTTTAAGGTTAATGGAAAGTATTATGGAACATAAAAGTAGATAAACAAATAAATACCAATTTGTATTTATTTGTGTTTTGGTTTGCTTACCTGCTTCCCCCCCACCAAAAAAAAATCTAAATCTGAAAGACTGTTTGTCAGCCAGCACGCCCTGTTTCTTTGGTAGGGGGGAATGATGGGGACAAATAATATTTGTCTTCTTTTGGGTGCCTTTTTCTGTGGCAGCATTTTTAAATTATAACAAACCCATTGTACGTTCATGTTTGTTCTCGTTTCCTGGCTGTGTTTCCGTACTGAGCTCTGTATAACTCTGTATGTGTCCCCCAGGTTTGCATAAACACAATAACTGGCCAAGGCTAGCTGCTAAGGTGTGCCTGCACTTCTCCTGCGTTGGTTGAGTGAGTTTTATGCAATGGCTCTGGTGACAGATCAAGGGGACTTTCATCATTGCAGTATCAGATATTTATCATGCAAGTGCCAGATTTGTATTTTCAGCAGCATTCTCAGGGGCAGAAGTAATTGCTTAAATGGTAATTAATGCAGGCAGAGAAAGACAAGCCACTCCTTAATCTGTAATTCTTACAGATTTTTGTACATTGTGATGCTATGGATGATATTATATGCACTTTGTAGAAAGAAATGGACAAGGCAAAATAATGATATTTTTGGGACAGACCTCAATAATGTCCAGTCTGACTTGTATGTTGTTACGTTTCCAAGTTTCTTCCTCAGTTCCTTATTACAACCCTGTTCTCCCAAGTAGGGGGTTAGGGGATGATCCATATGTGTGTGGACTTTACAGTGTTGCTACTGTAGATTTGTAAAAGCATCACAAGGCTAAAACTTATGTTGAAAACATCACAGTTAATAATATTGGAATGTGTTCCAGACAAAATAAAATAAAGTCTTTGCAGCTAGACACAAGTACCTTGTACTGCTGAAGAGCTAAGGAAACGCGGTGGATCTGCCAGTTTGCAGATGAAGCTGCTATAGGGCTTGCAAAAGAAGAGCAAGGAAACACAGCTGATGGGAAAAGGAAGATGCAAGGATATCAGCTGAAAACTAAAGGCTGGGCTAATTTTCATTGTAGGGTTTTTTTTTTCTCTATTTCATACCTTTTTTCTCTTTTCAGTTCAGATGTGCTAGTTGTTCACCCATCCTTTTCCTGAGAATTGATTGTTACATCCATGGGAGATTGCTGGCATGAAGAAGACACTCAGAGTAATTAAAGTGAGAAAAGCTGATGTCAGGATTGCTTCTCCCTTTCAAAGGAACTATGAAGTTCATTAGAAAACAGTTTTGTTTGAAAGCAAACTTCATTCCAGTGGATGCAGTATCCAACTGACCCAGCTGAAACACAACTTACTGTAGTGCTGTAGCAATGGAGCACGACTGTGGAGTTCTGTGGTGATCACCCTTAAGGTAAGGATACAGCACAAGAATTGCACATAGAGAGACCAATAAAGGGAGAGGCAAGGTTCATAACATTGTGTGCCTGGCTCACACCAGGATGCTGTGGCTTGCTTTTCATGAGATACCAGCTAGCCATTGTCCTTCCCCACACAACTGCCCCAGTTCTCATCTTCTTACACGTTTCTGCTGCTGTATCTTCAGAGGGCACAGAACCTGTGTGTGTTTGGGGGGGTTGCAAGGGGGTGGCCCCAACAAGATGCATTGTGTGACAGGGCAAGGGCTGTGCCAGGACACGGGGTGCAGAAGTGCTTTCTGCTGGGCTAAGCCAGCTGGGAAGCCCATAACCAGCATGGCGGTGGGTTGAGGGCAACATCATCAGCTTGGGATTTCTCACTGGGGACAGAGACATGGATGTAAACCTAATGGCTGTAAAAATGACAATGCAGGACATACTAAGCAGCGCTTATCCTCCCAAAAGACATGTGTGCTGCGGTGTTATGTAAATCTTGATAGGATATAGCCTCCAGCTCATCCCATTGTTGAAAAGGATTAAGCCTCTGCAAGTGCTGGGCACTGAGGGATTATGGTTCAGCATCCAGAGGGGGATGCACCCGGACTGACTTATGGTGTTTAAGGGCTTTATGCCTTCACTGAACACCTAAAGCTGTTAGAATTTCTTTTGCCTGGTTTCTGGAAATGTCAGGACAGGTACTCTTAAATTTCCCATGTCCCATTGAAATGTAGATCATCGTGAACTCTCTTTCCCTGGATCCACACACAGATGTGCTACTGAAAAGCAGTATTTGAGACATGGCATCATGTCTTCTCTGCTAAACTTGGTCACCTTTATGCAGAGCAGCTACCATATGTGTCCTCCACTGCTCGAGACCCACAGCTATACCAGGTAGGTGTGTCACCAGTCCTCTCCCACAACAACCTCACTGTATTTTTCAGTCGACAGCGCTTCAGATTCCTTCTTCATGTAAAAGTTCAGTGTTGTGGTCCAGCCATTGGGAATTAGTGTCTGAGTGTCTGAGTGGCTCTGCACTACAGGGGTGATGGGGTTATCAATCCTTCTGATAGGGCTGGAGCAGTCACTGACTGGTGGGCGGGCTTGTGGATTACTACATAATACATCAAACCTCTGGTGTGGCAGCTTCTTCAGAAGAGGAGATAAATTTTTCAGTGCCCTGCGTGCCTCTGTGCAGGGCTCTGTCATTCCACACACAGGGGATCTGCTTACCAGCATCAGGGGACTAAGTCGAGGGTGGAAAATGTTAGTTATTCTTGGTTATTCTGAAACATGTGACCTGTTTAACCCTACTGTAGGCTTTTGTAAAGGAGTCTTCTCATACAGTTCTTGGAGGAAAAAAAAAAACAAGAGCTTAACTGGGAAATTAACTGAAACAATTCTGTAATGTAGATTATTTATTTTCTCTTTCTCATCTTTTTCAGGTGAAAGTAGTGGGACAGCCTTCTGCACCAGCACCTGCAAGAAAGTTATACCTTCACTTCATCTTTTTCTCATTGAGATGAACTCCTTTTGTTACAACTCCAGGGTGTAACTGAGGCTGTATGATTTAGGCTGTCCACCGCTGTTTTGCACTCTGCAGCTCCGAGTCACAGTGGACATCAGTGACACGTGGTGTCTCTCAAGGGTCTGTATTGGGACCGGTGTTATTTAATATCTTCATTAATTACATAGATGAAGGGTTCAAGTGCACCATCTGCAAATTTACAGATGACACCAAGCTGAGTGCTGCTGTTGAAGCACCTGAAGGATGGGATGCCATCCAGAGGGACCTGGACAAACTCAAGAGGTGAGCCCAGGGGAATCTTATGAGGTTTAACAAGACCAAGTGCAAGGTGCTGCACCTGGGTTGGGGCAACCCCTGATATCAACACCAGCTGGGGATGAACAGATGGAGAGCAGCTCTGCCCAGAAGGACTTGGGGGTGCTGCTGGGTGAGAGGTTGGACACGACCCAGCCATGGGCACTCCCGGCCCAGAGAGCCAAGTGTGTCCTGGGCTGCACCCAAAGCAGCGTGGCCAGCAGGGAGAGGGAGGGGATTCTGCCCCTCTGCTCTGCTCTGGTGAGACCCCACCTGCAGTGCTGCATCCAGCTCTGGGGTGCCAGCACAGGAAGGACATGGACCTGCTGCAGTGAGTGCAGAGGAGGCCACCAAGATGGTTGCAGGGATGGAACACCTCTCCTATGACAAAAGGCTGAGAGAATTGTAATTGTTCAGTCTGGAAAAGAGAAGGCTTTGGGTCACCTAACTGTGGCCTTCCAGTACCTAAAGGGAGCCTACAAGGAAGACGGAGAGAGACTTTGTACAAGGGCATGTGGTGACAGGGCTAGAGGGAATGACCTCAAACCAAAAGAGAGTGGGCTTAGGTTAGATATTAGGAAATAATTCTGTACTGTGGGAGTGGTGAGGCACTGCAACACATTGCCCAAAGAAATGGTGGGTGCCCCATCTCTGGAAGTGTTCAAGGCCAGGCTGGATGGAGATCTGAGCAAGATCTACATCTTGCTACTACAAGATCTACATCATACTACTACCTGGTGTAGTTGGAAAGTGTCCCTGGCTGTGGCACAGGGTTTGGAACGAGATGATATTTAAGGTCACTTCCAACCCAGGCCATTCTAGGACTCCATGATTATCTAGTTTTGCTCATCTGAGCTGAAGCTCAGAAAACAACAGAGAAAACAAGGGAAGATGCTACTAGGGTTGAAACTGCTGTTTCAAAACATCTGCCGTTCTCTGTTTTTCTTGGTTTCTGCTTCCCACCCCTTTCATTCCAGAATCTCTTGGTGAAACAGAAGTAAAATCCACTGATCTGCATTTCAGAAAGTGGTCTTTAAACTTTCAAGCATGGTAGACATTTTAACCTGTATTATCCATGCACAAAAACTACAATGGAAAAATATCAGAGCAAAATTAGCAGTGTGGTCCTGGAGGTCCCTTTGAAAAAAATTGATCCATTCAAAACTGTATCTCACCCTTACTCCTAAATAACTGGTTTATGTTCCAGGTGAATTTCTGCAGCAGTTTGCAGTTCTACTTCTTCAATTATCCATTTTCCCCCTATTGAGATCTTATTCATTTCCATTTACTTCTGCAAAGTCTTTTTTCCTGTTCGCAGTGCCATTATGCCTTTCCTGACTACTTCTTTGAAATTAAGTGCTTGGTTCTTTATCTTTTCATCATTAATTACTGATGTCCTTTTGACCTCTGCTTTGTAAGCGACTGTGTCATATTTCTATTTCCTATCTTTTAGGCTTGTTTAAGATATTTTTTTTTCTTTAATGACCTGCTCTGAATAGCTTTGTTCTTGTTTCTCAGTCATTTCCCAGAATGGCCACATAGCCGAACCTTTGCCCTCTCTTGTTTTTCATCTTGTCTCCACTCTATCAATGGCCTAGTTAAAAATGTATTTTACAGCTTGCTGAGGCCAAACCTCACTCCATTTTTATAATTATGCTGATTATAATCTCAAAAACCTTTTGCTATGACTGTCCACCAGTTAGAACCTCTCTTCTGAGGGCCAGATGTAGTTGGGTGTGAACAGAAGTGGGTGCCACTTTTAGACTTGGGGTTTGGTTTAGAAGAACACGAACTGAAGCCATGAATATTGGATTAGTGAAATAGTTTAAATGGCTGAGGACTTCCTTCTGTGTAATGGTTGTGAACTTTTTTTTGACAAGCTCTTCAGTGAGATGATACTTTGGTACTTCAGGAAGACTCAAACCTGTCGTTAGGTATCAAAATTATTTCTTGGACTGGTTCCACATGTACCATTTCACCATGCCTTATAGTGGCATTTTCATTTGCTTCTTCCTTCTTAATCATTCTCCAAGGTTGTTTTTTTTTTTTTTAAATTTTAGAATTGAAAATATTCTAATAGTTCATAAATTATTTTCCTGTCTTTGCCAAATCTCCCATTAGCATCAGCAGAATCTCATTTAGCAGGCAAGGTTAGACTCCACCATCGCCTCTTAGTATTCCTTTCTCGAGGAGTGATGGCTAGGAAGGAAGGCCATCTGTTTTTTTCAAAACTGTGAGAGTGCTGGGCCTTGTTGCTGACATATATGTAATATATGTGTAAGGGGAGACATGATACATGCAGGCATTTGCTGTCATTTTGTTCTTTTAAATAAATAGCTGATTTATTAAAAATTAAAAAAATGAGTCTCAGCCACAGAATGAATATAATGAACCTCCAAAAAAGATGTTGTCTGAGAGCAGTATTTACCACTGAGGAAGGGATTGTTACAGAAACGAGAATTGTTTAGACATTAGTGGGTGAGGTAAGAATCTATTAAAGGAATTAAAAGCAAAGATGACTCATCACACATTTCTGCTTATTTGTAAGAGACACATGAAAGGCAGGGATTTCAAAACATTTGTATATGAAAAACATCAATAACAAAGCCCCCTGATTTAATTTTTTCAGTCTCACAAGCTTCAAAAGAAGATGTGACTTTTCTACATTTGCCTTGAAAAACACACAGCACTGGAAACTAGAAAAGGCTTGCTTTGCTTTGCTACATTTAATTTTTAGACTGGTCACCTATAGGTGATATTAACACAATTTTTTTTCTCTGCAAAAATCTAGAAACTGTTTTTGTTGCTTTGAGTGTCAGGTTTCTGATATGTCTCAAAGGGTAAAGTGCTTCTCCTGCTGCTGTGCCGAGGCTCCTGCGGCTTGCTGAGGAAAGGCTGCCTCACCTCCTGCTCACCACTTGCTCCCACGGATGCTCCTCTTCTCCAGCCAACCCACTGCTCTCCCTGCTAAGAAAATCCAGCTGGAACAGAGATCTAGGGAGTCAATCAGCTCTGCAAGTTTTGCTTTCCCTGTCATGGGCAGGAGACCCTTGCAATGGGTTAGTGTAACAATTTAGGCACAGTACAACAGGGCCAGGCTTTTATGAAGTTATGTGGGTACTGGCGCAAAGTCTCACAGCACAGCTGTGGTAGAAAATTTGCCTTAAAGTATTTTTTATAGCAGGATACAGATAATATTGATAATATAATATCGTATCCTAAAAGTACAGAATTTTTATGGGTACCTTTGCTATAGGAGGATAATAGACAACACAGGACCAAAAGCAAGAAAGACAAGAAGTGAAAGCAGAAGAGAATGTGTACATAAAGAAGCAAGCTGTTGGCCAGTGCAGTGACTATGTTGGGAAAAAGAGGAGTTACAGTTTAGCAAGTCTCAATCCCTTTCATTATACCACTTAAGTTTTGCTGAACAGTATTATTTCAGGTGTCTCCTACAAATCCACCATCTATTAAAACAGCCTTGAAAAGGAACTGGCTAGTACGAGTTCCTGCTACTTTTAACAGGGCAGTCAGTAAAGTCCTGACCTGGTGCAAAGTCGCAATAATTTGCCTAGCACGGGGGAGGTACCTCAAGGACCAAACACACTTGCAAGGCTGTGTAGCAGCTGGGAAAGAGGGAGCCAGGAAGGAGAGGTCAGAGTGTGACCTGGCTGTTCCCCAGGTGAGATGGAGCCACTTGATCTAGCACTGCTGGGGAGAGAGGCAACACTGCTGCAGTGCTGCTGCTCCTCTCCCCTCCTCAGCTCCTGACTTGGCAGAGCCCAGTGAAACTGGGTGGCAATGGGCAGAGCCCTGCAGCTCTCTGACTTGGATGAGAAGTGCCACACATCCAGGAAAATTAATCTGTGCTGAGCTCAGGGCGGCAGGGTCAGTGTCAAACTCCTGCCAGACTTCACCAGTCTGCCCCATGGGCTCATTCCTGAGGATGAGAAGGGTCGGCAGGGGGAGAGAGGAAAAAAAGGGGCAAGAAGGTTCTGAGATCTCACATCCTTCTTCGAAAGATGCTATTGGATCTAGCAAGGTCAGCAGAAAGTGAAGGGAGCTACTTTGGGTTGTGGAAGCATCCTACCCATGCCCTGAAACAGCACCATGTGCTGCATGGGCTGGGTATAGTAGGCTGAAACACAAACTGATTTCTGAGGACTTTGCTTTTTAGGAAAAAGTGATTCCTTTCTGAAATGTAACTTTATGGGGAAAAAAAAGAAGAAAAGAATTCTCATTTTGAGAGCTAAGAAAACCTGCTTATTTTAATGACACTTTTCCTCTTTACTGCATACCACTTAAAAATGCCAAACTGCATTTTTCCTCCCACTTAAAAGGTACAATAGGCCATATAAACATAAACCAGACATAGGACATTTCACCCCAGGAACCAACTGTTTCCAGGTTCATCATGCTCTAAGAAAAATGCCTTTATCCTAAGAAATACCATCTAGCCATAGGAGTCACTGCCATGTTTGTTACAACACATGATACTTATAAGTCCTAACTCTGATAGTCTTTATTTAGATTTTCATTTCTGATACAGTTCTGTTTGTGTATCTTTCAACTGAACATACTGTGCTTCTGTTTAACTGTCTATTTATAGTCATAAGAGAAATAAACATATAAAATAAATGCATCTCGATGCATAGCTGTGCAGCAGTACAGATGTTTTATTAATGAAAATGAATCCAGCTTTTTGTAAGTCATGGCAGCAATATAATGTATCATTGTTTGCTTCTCTGCTAGATGGTCCCTGCTGTTTTTACATAGAAATTCCTGTAATACTTAAAGGACATCTGGAAGAATTCAGCCAATTAATCGAATTCACGCAGGAGCTAGGCTAATGGCTGTCTGAAAGGCAGATTACATTAAATCAAACTTGCAATGTGAATGAAAGTACTTAATCATACATGCAACATTCATTAGACGTGGCACAGCAAGTGTTTTGATTACTTTAATGAAAGATCAGGTAAAGTGCATCAACTGAACAGATTGAAGAGACAGCATGCTTACAAATGTTTGATTATGTTGACTATCAACAGAAACAGTGCCAGTAATTTATAGCAAAACATATTTGAAGGAGGAGGAGGAGGATGGAGCTGGTGAACTTGGGAGGCAAGGTGAAATTTAGGCCTTGCCTCTAAGCACTTTAATTAATATTTAGGATAGCAAGACTTTAATCAAATGTCACAAAAGAAGCAAAACAAATGTAAGTGGAGAATCCTGCATGGCAGCTGCTAGGGATCATTATGTTAGCAGTACTTGGAGCCTAATGCTGGTTTTGAGTCCCCTCTCTTGGCTTTGGAGTAAAGAGGGCTAAGCCCTAAATGGAAAAAATATTTTCAAAATGATGAGATACGTGCTCCGTGGTTTTGGCTTGGTGCTGCTTTTCTCCTGGGTTCTGCTGGAGATGTCCTCCAGTCACCACTGCCCTTGCCTTCTATGCAGGCACTGGCACCTGGAGAGGAGAGGGAAGCTGAAGAGGAGCTTTGGCTGTGGATCATCCTGAAGCAGTGATGCATTTTCACTTTTCCTACCTCATCAGCCAACAGAGCATTTTGTCACTGCCCTCCAGGGTTTCCTAAGGGCGTTCACCCACAGAAAAACAAAAGGGGAGAGTCTCCATCCTGACACATCTGCCAAGAGCCAGCTCTGCAACCTCACCTCTCTGAAGCTTTGTGCCCAGTGGGCATTTGCCAGGTCTCATTTGTGGATGAACAAGGTGGCTGGGCTTAGAAGCTGGAAGTGCCCTGTTAGAAAAGAGCAGCAGTTCTCTGGCTCAGTGCTGCCTTTCCTTTGCCCTTCTCTGTTACATTTCCTGCAAAGAGATGAATTGCTATTTCCTTTTGGGAGCTATCATCCTCCTTGTTGCTTTTCTGAGATGCAGGCCTCCAGCTCAGATGTGGTTTATTTCCTTGCAATGCAATTTTTCAGCTTGTTTCTTTTGGGTGCTGCTCTGCCCAGCTGTTTCTAGGCAGCTTTCTATGTTGGTTTGCTTGTCTTCTCCCACCCTGGCCACTGGTTTTCCTTATCAGCATCTCCCATGCTCCATCTGCCCCTTTGCAGCTGTTGCTGGCAGTGGTGGCTCCTGCACTGCCGTCTGCTTTGCAGTGCCCAGGCCTTACCTGCGCCTTATTCCACAAGCCCTGCCTTTCCTTTGCATAGGCAAGCAAAGATGCAGTAGCATACTTCTGTCAGGAAGTGCCTCCAGTTCTGGCAGGAAAAGGACCTGGAAATTTGGTGTGACCTGAAGAAAATGGAGGGAGAAATAGAGAGGGTATCATGGAGTAGGGATGGCAGAAAGCCCTGGGGAATTGCCTGTTTAACCTCTGAGTCAGAGGAATTTTATTGAATAAAGGGGCCTTAGAACAGGGGCATGAAAGAATTATTGGGGTTGGGGGGAAAAGAAAAAAAGGTAAATATTTTCCTGAGGGCTCAGCTCCCCGCACCACATTCCTGCAGAACTAGATGTGCTCCAGTGCCAGTACAAGAGCAGGAAGAAGTGCGACCCTAACAAAATTAAGTATTTGTGGCTGTGATTCATCTGGTCCTGATCTCTGCTCTCTGAAAGCCTCCTAGATTGAGCCCTTTTGGGAAATTAGGCAACCAGCATGTTTCTCTGTCCTGCCTAAACTTTACTGGAGGCAGGCATGGAGTTTCCCAGCCCAGCATGCAGCAGAGGCATCCCTCAGAAACTTCATTTTCCCCACCCTCCTGCTGCCCTGTCTTCTGGTCTGTTCAGTTGTTGCTCTCTTTGCCTACAGAACCATGCACCTGTCTGCGCATACACCTGCACCGAGCGCAGCTGGGACTCGGCCTCCCTGAAAGCCACTCCTGATATCCAGGTAATTAATAACCATGGCTTTCTGGACTAGGAGATCTTTTTTTAATGAGTTGCAACATATAATGATGCTTGTAGGGAACAGACTGCTGAGCATCTCATGCCAAAGGAAGCCAAATCTTCCTATTTATGACATGGCAGGATCAATAAGTAACTTCATTGCAGGCAAATTTGGCAAATGGTGAATGGCTTGAGCTGTGGGGTATGAGCTGAAATGAGCTGAAATCTGTAATGAAGTAACAAAAGTCATAATGGTCCCATCGAGTCTCCCGTGACTTTTGTAAGTTTGGGACCGTCAAACCCTGGAGAGGACCTGGTTTCCCTGAAAAGGGCTAATGCAGATGGAGGTGGGGAAGAATATGAGATTGCTCCTTCGGCCCTTACGCAGCTGCTCACTTACGGAGTAGGCACAGGAGCCGTGGCACCACGGTCCTCCCAGTATCACCATAGTGATGGCTGATGTGATGTCACCAGTTCACAGCATCACTTCATTTGTGAAAAAAGAGGAAGGTTAAACGTTTGCAGAGTGTCTTCAAAATCCTTCAAATCCCTCTAACCCAAGTACCTTCACAGAACAGTGTTTTCTACCTTCCCTTACTGAAAGGTTTTTGTTAATATTTGAGCAATGAAGAAAACATAGCAGCTGTTAGCATCATTTTCCTCTTGAAGCAGATTGTCCTCAGGTAAAACAAAACACAATTAAGATACTAGCAAGGTCAGTTATAGTAGACAATCCATACCCTCATAATGCAGATATTTCCTTCAGTGTCTGTCACGGCATCAAATCCCCAAACACAGCAAGATAATTGGCAGCCTTGTTCGAGGGGGAAGATGAAATGGCTTGTGTTGCCACCAAAACCAGCCTGGATTTTGTTTAAATGCTGGAGCCTGGGGGTGGTATCGCTCATCTAGCTATATTGCTGGAGAGTCATGTATCAAGGACAGGCTTCTGAGGCAGCTTCTGTCTCCCTCCTATTTACTGCTCCATTAATTACAAACCAGATGTGAGGGCAAGATTTAAAAGTCAACTTTATTTGAAATCCTGCAATATAAAAAACTCAACCACAACGAGGTTTTTTTATTTTTTTTTGTGGTGGGGAGGGGAAACATGAAGGAGAGAAATGCTCTTTAATCCTTTGCTTATAGTTCTTTTTTATTTTATTTTTAACTCTTATTTTTTTGAAGTTGTGGTTATTTTTTTCTTTTACTAAGTGGCAAAAAGCATTTCTCTTTTTCTTTCTGTCAGCTCAGCCCCCAGAAGAGTTTTTAGGGTTTTCTCTGAGAACCAGACCTCACTGAAGACCTACTCTCTGCCAGCTGGCATTTCTGTTATACATTCCTCTTGCTGTTTATGCCCCAAGACTGTTCAGAAACAAATGCAGCTGCCCACTTGCTTGACAATGTGTTATTTGTGGACCATGGACATGTAAACCTCCTCTTCAGTGTCTGCACAGGCTTCCAGGTGTCCTGGAGCTGCTGGAGACATGGCTGGGGCTGAAAGGAACGGGATCCCTGCCTCACAGCCAGAGATGTCAGTCCCCAGACAGCCGGGATGTACAAGGACCTGGGTGATGAGCTTCTAGTGCCAAACTCTGGAGCACCCTGGGCAATCAGATGGAGCATCCTCCAGAGTCACACAATCATGGAATCAATTAGGTTGAAAAAGACCTTTAAGACTTCAACCATTAACCCAGCACTGACAAGCCCACCACTAAACCATGTCCCTAAAAGAAGGCACCAAGAGGGAAAAGTATCTAAAGGAATCTGAAGATTGTCCTCACTTTGAAAGATCCCCTAGAGGTTGGCCCAGCCATCACTGAATCTGACTGCTGAATCTTGACAAGGCTTGAATGGGTCCCTCAGGCTTGTTTCAGCAGCAAAGTTATGAACAAGGTAAAAGTCCCCTCATACAAAATGAGAAACTTCGGCAGAAAGGGAGGCAGAGCAGTGCTATACTACTCGTTTCCATTCCCTTGCACACCAACATTCAGCCTCAACCAGAGAGGAGGGAATGGACCGAGGAAGCAAAGGATGTAAGAGGAGGAACTGGTTCCTCTTGTTTTCAGCCTGCCAGTTCCCCACAAGCTACTGCATTTTTCCACTGGAAGTTTGATTTCTTATTTACTGTGGGTTTTACCCTTTGGTTAATCTCAGGTCATATAAGAATGACTCTGGTCATTCAAGCAGCCAGCGTGTTTAATCAAGGCCAACCTGATTTTAGCAGGCTGTAGAGAACACAGTGTAAGGACAGAAGCAATAACATCATTCAGGTCTTTGCTTAGAAAAGCTCTGACCTTAAATAAAGTTCCCCTGTTGTATCATGTTCAGGAGGGTGAGGTGCTGCACTCTCAGCTGCATGATGGAACTAATGGAATGTAATAAGACAGAGAAAAAAAATCCCAGAAAATTTACAGAGGATTTGGGGGGGTGTCCACAAAATTGTCAACTATTCTTATAAATTTCTGGTAGGAGTAAAGGATGATGGCAAGAAGATAAACCCATATAACAGTTTGGAAAGTTTAGAAGCTGTGAGAGTCAGGTGTAATGCCAGTCACTACGGTTACATTCTCTTGTAAATGTGGGAGGGAGGGGAAATAATGTGTAGTCACAGAATAATGACCCTTCTGAGTGGGAGCCAAGGCACTGGGAGTTTGTACTGGGGCAGAGTCAGCCTGGGAAAATCAGTATGTTTATTGGGAGAAATGAGTCACAAGGTGGCTGAACCGACTTGAATCCACCAATTTTGCTGGTGTTTTTGTCAGACATCTGCGGGTACTGGCACATGCTGCAGCAAGACCAAGGATGGAATGATGGATTCTACAGCTGGGTCCCACATTAGAAACTGATCATAAACTGGAGGCAAGTTTAGAAAGCTACAAGAGGGCTTGTGCTGGAGAGCACTTTGAGCAAGGGGGAAGGCACAGACGGGCACCAAATCACAGGGAAGAGCCAAGAAGCACAGCAGAAGGGACAGCAGCTGGGGGGATGGAGCAGCAATTCCACGTCTGTGACTACAGGCTGCTCTTCAAGCCTTCCCATGATGCCTGGGCCCCGTCATATGATGACACTGGGGGCCTGGAGAAACTCCCTGATGCAACTCCAGCCTACAGCTTTGGCTGGAAAAATGTTTGGAGTTTCAGTAAGCACTCAATACACCTGCTTTCCAACCGGCACTCTACCTCCTGCTACTCATGTGCAGGAAAAGGCATTGTTGGATTACTCACCTCTTAGGACTGGGAACTGAACTGGACATTCTAGCACTGGACATTCCTACCACAGACTATTTTTGCAATGTGACAAAAGCAAATGAAACATTGACGGGAACATTGTTTACAAGGGGAAATGAAAAAGAACTATTTACATATCACTTGGAGGAACAGTTGATCTGTAACGAGAGATCCAGTTATTCAGTGAGAAATGTAGCTGGGAAGTCCAGCTACAAATGTAAAAAATGTTGGGCAAAAATCAAGCAGCCAGTCAGAGGAGTGACCTAACTGCATGAAAGCATGGCTCACTGGTCCCAGTTACAGTGGTTTGTACTAACAAAAGGTGATCTCTAGCCTGCAGATTCTATAATCTAATCTGAGATTCAGTACAACGATGAAAATGGAGGAAAATGGGAGAGTAATGTAAAACATGATTAAGACTTTGCTAAGCAAATATAATCAGAGCACTTACATAGAGAAGTGGTTGAGTGTTCTGAGCAGGTGGGGCGAGTTCTGATCTTGCATGAGGGCTTCATATCTTTCTTCCACTTCTGGAAAGCCCCTCAAACCAGAGGTGCTGTTTCTCCCATTCTCCTGGTGCTCTCTACTTCCTCCGGCTAGGCGGTGTTTCCAGCAGGGTGAGTCCGTCCGTCCCACCGTGGCAAGGGCTGTCTGTCCCCGGCAGGAATGGAGCGAGCCTTTAGCGCGGTCATTTCCAATGGCACGCCATCTCGTGTGTACTGCGGGCAGCAGGTCTGCGGGCGGGACAGCACCGTCCTGCCCCCAAACCCAGGCTCGGGTTCATGGGCGGTCCAACAGGAGATGCTGATACGGCGCGGTGGGGCCGGAGGGGCTGCTGAGACCCCGCTGGCAGAGCGCTTCATTCCCCTGAAAAGGCGATCAGTGCTCTAGCAAACACGGCTCCTGCCGTGCTCCAGGGGCGCACCAGCTGCCACCAGGCTCATGGCACCCGCGAACGGGCCGGGAGTTGCATCGGGGCAGGGTGGAAGGAGGTTCGACGGCTTCTGCAGTTTACTGTACCACACCTCAGTCTTGCCTCCCCTGGGCTAGGGAGGCTGCCTGCGGGTGAGGCTGCCGAGGGACCAGTCATGGGCACTACGCAGAGCCGTGATTTAGCATTTTATGCGGCGGTAGCAGCCCTGATCTTGCATTGGGAGCTCACCGCAATACCGGGGCTTTCTGGCTACTTCTGGGAAAACTCCTGATGTGGCTGTGCAGAAGGACGGAGACAGTTCCCCGCTCTGGCTCCCTTCAGCGGAAGGGCGTGCGGGGTGGTCCATGCGGCCCCGGCGGCGGATGAAGGCACCGGCACGAACACCCACGACAGAAGCTCCTGCCCGAGCCCCGTCCGGCGCCTTGGCCGACGGGCAGCGCCCGTGACCCAGCTCGGGGTCTCTCCCATCTCGGAGCCGTTCCCGGCCCCACACCTCACTCAGTCCGGCAGGGCGCCGTGGGGCGCACTCCCCGACACACCCCGCCCGTCGGCCGCCCCGGCGGCGGGACCCCGGCGCACTCCGGCCGCCGCCCCCCGCCGC
>VYZQ01017036.1:0-32564 GCA_013400655.1 Mystacornis crossleyi
TGCTGCATCTCTCTCCTCCGCTCCACTCCAGGAATCAGCGATAAGTGCAACAACACACTTTAATATACAGAATGAGTGGGATAGATGTGTGGGGATTATTTTAAACAGACAGCCTTTATTTACAGTACTTTTCTTTGTAGATCTTATAAAGTAAACATTGTAATACTTTTTTTCCCACAAATATATTAAAATCGTTTAAATTTAAAAGGCAATTCCATAGACGGATGGATATTTTTAAAGAAAAAAATCTAACAGAAATAGGCAGCTCAACTAAAACTAGACTTTAAACATTCTGTTTTGTCATTCCATCTTTAAGAAAAAGAAAAAACAAAAAAGGAAAAACACACTTTTCACCCAGACTTCCTTTACAGCAATAAGGCAACTCCATGAGATTTAGATGAGCTCCCTGGAGATTACAAATACTGTAACTGGCTGCTCCTCATGCTTTGTAACACCCAAAGGTGCAACTCTCCATTAATCTCAATCATATCTGTGCTTTAAAATTTAAAACTTAAATTACAGATTTAAAAAATATTACTAATAGACTTCCCTATCATAAAATGTTTTACATTTACAGTACTTGAACTATTTCAGTTCTGGGTTGATGAGGTTTAAGCAATTTACCACTGCAAGCGTTAGACTCTGGAGCTCACAAACAGTACAACCCAACCAGGGGCAGCGATAGTCGGTAGAGTCATAGTGCAAATCAAAATAAGGAGTGCAGAACTGCACTAACTGTTTACATTTCTAGAATAGAATATAAATGAACAAGACAAGCTTTTATATTGTACATGCAATAAATTACAGTAAGCATATGGCAATGGGGCTGGGGCATTCTACAAGTGTAGCCGGTGTACCAGAGCTGAAGCCTGTGAAAGATAGGACTCAGCAAACAAAACATTTCAAAGCTCTGTTGTCACAGCACTTGAACTCTGCTTTCATGCTTTGTACTTCTGCTTCCCCGTCTCACTGATCACACAGATATGCTGAAAAAAAATAAAATGCTCCTGTTAGGAAAGTAATGTAAGAGACCAAGCTTTGACATCAATAATGAGCTTCTGAAAGCAACACAAGTGTGCTGTACGCACTTGAGGAGGAAAAATCTTCTGACACTATTTATGCAGAAAAACTTAGGCCTTTTTTTGGTCCAAAAATCTCAACATCACCTTCTTTCTCCTCTCCTAATTGTCCCACCCATTGTCTTCTGGGTCTGGTGAGACCCAGATGAAGAGTTAATGATAAAACTAATAAAATGTGAGCGTTTCTTAACTTCTCCCCACGTCTCTCTTCTTTAACTCTGAGATAACTAAGCAAATGTACTTGTTTGTTGCAGACATCTGGTGAGGCAAGAAACTTCACACAAACTTCACAATATTTCAAAGCTGACAGTTGTGCAGCCACCACTCTGCATGCAGCAAAATAAATTTTAGTTTCATCAGAGCTCCAAATGCTGCCCTGCTGTTCTTGGGCTTGTTCACATCACTGGAGCATGAGGCATGATTTACAGAGCAGGGAGAATGATGTAAGGAGATTTCCCTTCCTTCCTCCTCCCCAGTTTTAAATGGAGAAAAACATACGGGAAAAATTACTTACGTTCAAATCTCTAAAGTATTCATTGTAATCTAGGGCGTATCCCACAACAAATTTGTCTGGCACTTCAAATCCAACAACTGAAAAAGACCGTAAGTCACCAGTGTGTTAGAAAAGAACTTCCTAGAGTTCACTAGACCTTTTTACAGAAACAATATGGAATTTTATAGATACAGATTGTAACTCATTTTATTTCCTCCACTCAAGTACCCTTAGATTAATATTTGAACTATTTTACAATTTTAACTTACTTTGTTGATCTATCAACTAAAGGAAATTAAGTACATGTATTTACTGGTTCCCCCACAGCTGCCTGGTGCTAGTCTGCAAGAAGTGAATGGTAGCTCTTAAATTTACTGACAGGATATTATTATGAGAATGTAAAATTCCTTGAAAATGCCCTCTGACTTTGCAAATATAAGAAGTTCCACTGCTTCCTGGCACTTGCTAGACGCTTGACATGCCAGTACAGCAGCAATGGATTGGTGAGCACAACACAAGTCCCCCTCACAGCATGATTCCAGAGGCAGCACCCCTGGGAGCTGGACCTGCACTCCAGACAGGGCTGCAGGAAGGGTCATTTGCAGGTTTCAGAAATAGCTGTGGGTTGGCTGCTTTGGATTTGCTTTTGGCTTTTGTTTGTTGCTGGTTTTTGTGTTTGGTTGTGATTTTTATCTTCAAAAAAATCTGCCTAAAAAGAGGACACTGACCATCAACCATTCCAAATTGTCTGCACAGCCCTAGCAGGACGCTTTGTCAGGCAGTACCAGTCCACCCTGTCTACACACACTATAAAATGATCCCCAAAAAATTAAACTATCTAAAATATAAAAATTTCCAAAGGGCTTTTTCCCCTCATGCTAAAATGAAAGATTGACGAGCAGGAAAGCTGTGTCTTTTTTCTCTCCCAGGCTACAATGAGGAAAACAGGGAGATAAATTACGCAATTCAAATAAAAGGCTGTGTGCACTTTTGGAAAAACTAAGGTGATGTTTTGCACTTACTGGGCCTCACAATAGAGGATAAAACAGAGGCCCAGCCATTTATTGCCTTGTCTCCTCCTTCAGAGCTCACATCTCCTGCTCTGGACAGGCTGTCTCTGGGGACAGATGGCAAAACACGTCATCTGCTGCAAGATGCTCCAAAGGCACCATTAGCCCAGCTAAGCCTATAATGAGATCCCAGGACTGAAGGGTGTCCTTGAATGAGAGGAACACCTCAATGAAGCCTTGAGGTCTTGTACAACCTTGGAAAGGAGGAAGAAGAGGATGTGATTCTGCTGCTCAATTCATTTCACTTTCATAATGGAAGTAACAGGAATTTAGCATCTGGAACAGGGTTAAAACACACAGCCCTGCCCAAGGCAGAAGGAGCTGTCACTCTCTTACCACTGTCTGCTGTGGATGCTGTTCCTTCATTAATCATCTTGGGACAGACAGGAGAAGACAAGAAGGGAGTAATTTAGATGCCCAGACATAATCAGTGCCAATTTAGGCATCTTATCACTGTAAACCTTCATCAGACTTGCTACCCTGTGTGGTCCTCCCACATTCCTGGGGACAGCCAAATGGCAGGAGGTGGCTAGGCTAAGGCACAGAAATCACTCCCAAAAGCGTCAAAAGGTGAATCCAGCTGATTCACCTGACCAAAGCATTTGACTCTCTCAGCAAGCTGAGAGAATTTGCACATGACAAAGGTGTAACTTAGACCAAAATATCAAAGTTTGATTTCCAATATAATAAAACGTTACAGATGTTACAAATCCTGATTAACTGTCTCAAAATACTTTCCAGATATTTAAATTATCTAAATAAGAGCAAAATATATCAAGAATAACTAGTGAAAAGCTATTTGAATCATCCTTGGACTTTGAGAAAAAGGTACACAATACACCTGACATACTTCTAAAAGTGAAAAATGGTTGTCAAAAGTCACTTACAATCCGGCCGATATCCCACACTTCGAGGAGTTCTTTTTACCAACAAACTGTCAAATAAAATCAATGTACAACTGAAACACAGAAAAGCACTACATACAAATATATAAGATTGTTTTGATGACAGAGAAGCTGAGTTAGGCCTAAGTGTGCATAACTGACAGCATAATTACACATATTTTAAACCACCACTTTGCAGGTGCAGATGATCATTGTGACAAAATCAAAACTTCCTAGAATCATGAATGGTTCACAGCCTAAAGGATAAATAACAGGCCTGCAAGGAAAAGGCCAAGAGACACAGATCTGGATGGATTTTCACTGTGCAAAGTGACTTAATGGGATTTTATGTATGTTAGAAACTTCAGGTGTAATTTACCTTGTAGATAAAGAGGCAACAATCTGGGATGTGGCCCAAGAAAAAAGCCCAAAAAAGCATTAGTTTTATGCAGCAAAAATTCAGCTGCTTGAATGTAACCTCAATTGCACTTGCGCAACTTGTCCTTAAGTGGGTTTCACTGGAAGTATGAACTCCCCCATAAAGAAAACTTAATTGATTCTGATGATCAGGGGATACAAAACAGCTCCAGTTTCCTAAAATTAATGGTCAGAGGTGTAAAAAGCATGGAGATACAGAGCTGGGGGTACTGTGGTAGAGAGAAATGCCCTGCTAGTTTAGTTTGTGTCCTGGGTTACCTGGTATTCTATTTCCATTTTTAGCAATGTTCCCTGCCTCCTCCCTCTGGACTATCATCTGTTAATGTGCCTATCAATGCTTTGTGCATGACTCACTGATAAGATCCCGGACTATNATTTGCTCATTATTCAGTAGAGCACTTCTACCTCTTGTAAGACAATCCTATAGGCCTGACATTTGTCTGTCTGGGAAACAGGGAGAAAAAGAAAAGGTGGTTGATGGCTGAATGTAAACAGAACCAGCATAACTCTGTACACTGAGCACAGATTCCCTTTCCCTCCTCAATCACCCCTGAAGATGGGGCTTCATTTGCCATGGTCACTGTTTTGATTTTAGTTTCTGAAACTTCTAATTGGGAGACTTAATTTTTGAGAATTGGTGTAGGATTTGATCAAAGTAACCCCAAAATCACACTAGCATTAGTTCACATCTCCCTACCACAACTACTTAATTGTCTGAAGGAAAATAAACAAAAAACTAAAAAAACCCACCAAAACACCCCCCCAAGAAAAACCAAAAAACCAAACTCACAAAAACTCCAACCCAATCAACAACAACAAAACAACAACCAAAAAATTAACAAGTAAGAAAAGAAATAGAAGAGAGAGAAGTGAAACAACTAAGAACATACAACTATCTAGAATGATCACGTTTCCCTAATCAGGTCTTTGGCAGACCCAAATTACTGCAACAGGTTTAAAATACAGGAAATTGGTGTTTGAACATATTATATTATATTTATGATTTATGCTGTAGTATTACAACACTTTCCAGTGACACATATTTAAAAACTGGCCAGGGAGAAATCCACAAAAGCCTCACCTTCAGCAGGTCACCTCCAGAGTATCAGCAAGAAGAGCTGTTCTAGTAAGTCTAACAACTGCTTTGATATTGTTATGGCAACACAAGTGATTAGATATTACACCCAGCTCTGCTTTATCTCTAACCCTCAGCAACCATTATGCTTTTATTGGAAAATAAACAAGCACAGCATAGCAGGGCAACAGAGGCAATTTAAAAAGAAGTCGGAGGAATGTTGATATTGGTTAATAATACAGTATCATCCTCAACATTTCTTGTTGGTTGCAACTTATTTAATTATGAAATGTTTTGTAACTAACTGATTAAAAGCATAAGTAGAAAAGCTTGGAAGAGCATATGGCTGGGTGACTTACAGAATGACCTCTAAAGCTCAGCTGAGCTTCGCACACTACACACTCACTCATGTTAGTGTGCAAACTAATTCAATTCTACCATTAAAGAAAGAAAAATAGAGAAAAATGTCTCCATTGCACAAGTACAGCACTGCAGTACAGTGAAGTTGCAGATAGTGCCAGCAGAAACAAACATCCTTGGAGATACGCTACGTATAGGTAAGTGACAACCACTAATTTTTCTTATTCCCCCTTCTAGTAAAAGTCCACATTTATGAATTAAATTTGTGTTGAAAATTCCTCTATCAACTTGAGAGGGTCGTTTTTTTAAGACCAAAAGATTTTAATTCTTCTAGATACTTATAAACTTCAGTGGTAAAACCCCACAAACCTTACCATAATATGATAGGCAAGAGGTGCTCCAGGCATGCACAAGTTATTCCCTTCTGAAGCACAGGAATTCTTCCAGCAATAAAACTGGAAAGAACAGTGTTTCCAACATCCTTAACATATATATTATGCTTATAACAAGCAAAAGTGCTTTAGGAGTTTAAACAAGTAGTAACTTCAACAGATCACATCACATATGACTCCTGCAGAAATATTCCCTCCTGTTTCTCTTCCATGGAAATGTGTTCTATGTTTGTTTTCACTTGGTGGTTTGGGGTTTTTTAAACTGTGTGTCCTTCTTAAGATGAAAACCAGCACAAATAATCATCAAACATTTACCTGGCTACCTTCACCATCTTTGGATTGTACTGTTTAAGTAGAGAGAGCAACGTTTTCATTGTTTTACCGGTATCAATTATATCCTGAAAATAAAAACACTCATGTAAGACAGAATATTAAACATGTCAGAATCGCACTTTCAAATTTCTACCACCAAAATTGCTCGTCCACACCAGCATGAAAATATGGCAAACTACAGCCTGTAAAAATGCTCACAACCAAATCCAGGTGACACGAACGCAGCACTAGACTTATGAAACCATGCTCAGTAAAGGGATCACACACATTAACGAGTGCTTAATTGTTGTGCATAACCACGACTTTGGAAGCAGTTGCTGAACAAGCAGTTACTGCAATGACCTTCTTGGCTCCTTCTGGAGATTTTATGGTTTGTGCTCCTTTGCAGCAATGAGACAATGTTTAATTCGAGTATGATAAGAGTAATGTTAGTCTCGCTGTTGAGCTCAGTTACAGAGCATTCAGTGGGAAGAAAAGCAAGAAGGGAAAACAGGCAGAACAACCTATTAGTGCAATTAAAAGAAAAGGAGTACCATTTACTTTACAGAGCCAAGAAATACCTGAAGAAATTGCACTGGAAAGTCTGAGTGCAATTCTGAAGTCTAAACAACTAAAATAAATTTTGACACGTCATTTTAATCCTATTCACTGCACATAAAAACAGACAATAAAAAGAGAATATATGGCTTGAAACTGTAGCATCAGAAATGGCCTCCTCATCTGGACTCAAACAATCATACCATCTTTAGACAGACAGTCCTTACCCTGGCCTAAAATCAAATCCATTTGAAGTGAAGAAAGCAGACAGCAAAGAAGCAGCAATATCCTGGTTTCAGCTGATTTTCCCATGATTCCCAATTAAAATAAAAATCAAACAACAAACTTACCAGTGCACCTGTCAGCATTACCATTAACACCCAATGCTTTTAATTATTAAATTCCAGAGGAGTTAAAGATGTGAAGGTATATAGGTAAAAATCAAAGTTGGTAAATAAACAGAAGCAGCTACTTCCATGCTCTAAGAGAAAAGCAGAACCTGTTACTGATTTTGTGTTGTGTGATGAACTGTTTATTGGAGACGAATCTCCATTTTGTACAGAATTTTTTTGGACATTAAAGGGATGCAATATAGAAAAGCCTAGCGCTCAAGACATTAAACTTACAATAGATGTGCATTTTATCATTTGACAGTTAAAATGGTGATCAGTAACTGTTCATATTTGACAGTGTGTAAGATGATTCTGGACAGATGATTCACTAAACAAATAAGAAACCAACCTAATCTGGGGATGACATTCATCTGAAATGGAGCAGATACATAATTAAACACATCTGCCTATCTGAAGCAAAATATACTTCGAAGGACACCACTGATCACACAATGACTGCTGTATACATACTATTTTGGTAGGACTTCTGGAACTGAATGTGCTTCCTGTGGAATAATATAACCTTCTCAAACTAGGAAAATAATACATAGAAACGCATTTCATGAGAGGAAACATCCTTTCCTCTGGCTGATGAATCAGTTGCCATAGCTGTTTCTTTGCTTACAAATATGCCATTTCCATTACTTGGAGCTTTAACACATTATTAGATTACACATCCACTTTTACTGTCTACTGCTGCTGCTTCCCTATCCTGAAATTGTCAATTGTACTCAAGGAAAGTGATACTGGCTGAACATCAGCAATGGTGTTCATCATGATAGCGATAAGAAAGGAAGAATTAAGCAACAGCACCTACCAGGCAATCAAACTGAGATGTACTGAACCTGGTATCACTCAGAGAACCATGACAAGACAGAGGACCGGGAATTTAGCAGTTGCAAAATGCCCATTTAGAAATTAGCATTCTGTATCTCACTGTTCTCTAAACAAACCACACACAGGGACACTGCGCTCCTATCTGTTTTTCAAATATTTTAGGATACTTGTACCAGGAATTTCTTTCTACCTCTGCAGTTTAGTTTCCTAGCTTGCTGTGATAAACCCAGAACAATAATATGCTTAGCATCACCTTTTTTCAGGCTACTTAAAAAAGTAGCCTCAAACTTAGGCTCCCCTAAAAAAAGGGGAAAAATTATACATTTTAGAATTGACAGACTTTCAGAAAATGTAAAGAAAATATGATCTATTTTAGATGGATGTTTTCCTAGTTAAATACAGCAATTGAATGCAATTTGAGAATTCAAAACACAGCTTAATTCAAATTCAGAGACCATCTGCAAAATTCAGGCCTGAAATCAGAAGCTGGAAGCCTTAAAACCAGAAACTGTAGGTTTTCTGGCTTAAGAACAAGTTCTATTAGAACTCTTTTACCTGTCACACATTAGAACTTCAAAGTGAAACACAGTACTTACTTCTACGATCAAAACATTCTGGTAGGAAGAAAAAGAAAAACAAATCCATTAGTATCTAGACAATATACAATTTCTTATTAATCTTCATAACTCATTTTTAGTGCAGTTAAATATTTGTACTACCATTTATGTATGTTTACATCTGTAACAGCAACTGCTTAGTAGTTTAACATTTCTGTTGCTCTAATAACAATTAGCTGAGATTCTTCTCAACAGCTCATGTTAAGTACAGTCTTCGAATTATTCAGACTTTGAGAAGTCTAGACATATGCACAAGAGATCCAAATAGAGCCTACACAATTCCTGTTCTTCTACAGAAGTGTCCTACTGCAGAGACGTGTACAATTCTGTCATACCTATATCCTTTACACTGACATACATATTTTAAAAATCCTATATGTGTGAGGAGAAGGGGAAAGTGATGTGTCCTGACAGAGCAGGAGGCAGAGATGCTTTAACCCCTGACACCTGGCTCAACGATCTCCATAGAATCACTGGAGAAGAGCAGATTCCCAATTTAGATTCTCCTATTTCCTTGTCTTGTCACTGCCTATCATAGGTATCTCTGTTCCTGACGTGGGCTGCACCTTACATATCTCAACAGTACGAATTCCCACCAATTCTTTCAGTGGAACACCAACACAGACACACAAAGAGCTGTACCTTTCCAGTCAAGGTTGAGAGGTCATCTCCCCCAATGACTTTGATATCTCCAGTTGACTGATCATTCTAAGAAAGAGGAGGGTCAACATTAGCATGACCAGGATTAAACTGATCTTTTTTCTTGCAATAAATGTCAAAACTGCGAAGTACAGAACTAGTAAATGTTAAAGCTTTCAGAAGCATGGCAGCTACAGCATCTCTCTATGAACAAAGAAATTACAAGTGATCAACTTCAAAGATGGTATTTCACATTAAAGACTGTAAGAGATTTGCATCAATCCAGGCATCATCTCTCTTCTGTGACCACTATATACACGTATATATCTAAAAAGCAAGGACTTACTATGCATTCTCTACAGATAAAGAAACAGGACAAAAAGCACTTTGATTTCCAAGATAAAGGATGCTATATAGCTGATAATTTACATTTTAAACTTTAGAAAGTCTTTAAAGTCTTTTTTAAGCTTTAGAAAGTCTTACCCTGAATAAGAATAGGCAATCATAACAAGAATAGTCAGCAAACAAGGCACTGATTACTATTTAGAACAATAAGCTACAAAAATAGCCAGAAATGCTTATGCTTAATTTACATCCAATATTGGTAACAAATCAAATTACTTCTTATACAATTGAACAGCAACATAGGTACACCATCACTACACTGCATTTTGCTTCAGTAAATCTAAACTGCGATAAAAACATAAATGAACTGTTATATAGGAAAGTTAAAAACAGCTGCTAGGAGTGCCTCACAAATCTTTGCAGTTTAAACTCACTCAACTGACTTTAAACCTTGACAGTGTCTCACAGTTCATATTAGATGTCATAATGCAGGTGCCAAGTTCCTGAGCAATGAAAGGGTGACAAAACAGTTAAAGATTTCTGACATTGGTTGTAACCAGATTTCCACTGGCAAGAACTTTGTTTAATAATTAAGCAATGTTTTAATTATCTTCAGGAGCTTTATTTCTGACTTCAGTACTGGTAAGACTTTAATGCTTCATGGTTTAACACTTAAGAGTTTTACCGCTGAGATGTTTTCACTGCCTCCCTCTTGCCACTGCTGGAAAACAGTAATGTTTTACAAGATTGTAACTCCTGACTCAAGTGACTCCAAGATCATCTTTTAAAGCAGCATTTTAAGTTCCTTACAGTACCTGCAGTAAGATTTAGCAGAGACCTTTCAGAATACTGCTGTGACCAGCCTAAGCAGAGTTTACCATGTACTCTGCTGAAAATCCCTATTTTCATCAGTGCCAGTGCAACACATCCACTGTCTTTGGGCTGCCCTTCATGACTATACAAACAACATTTGCTCATTTCCACGCTTAAATGCGGGAGATTGGTGAAAAGCCATTCTTCTTGTAACACGAACAGAATAAACTGTTTGTCAAGAATACTGAGAGCTGGATCTGATCAGAAACACTATCTTTCCATTTCCTAACAGCTTGCCAGATCATTAAAATTCATCCGTAAGGACTTGGAAAACTGGAGTTACAAGCAAAGTTTAATCATAGCTTGATCACGTCAGTATTCTTAGAGAATTATTTTGGGTGCAATACAGTATGAACTTTGCACTGCAACACAAAAAACCCCACATATGCTTGTAAATATCAAATGATCAGTTTGAAACAAGAACAGAACTTCAATGACCTCAATTACAAAACCACTACAAAAGTTCATCTGTTTCATTTATGCAACCAGGATATTTTTAACATTTTTTATCCAGTCTGTAAAGGCAGGCAGCATGATCCAGTAATCGCATCCAGAGACGGCGGCAAGAGAGTTGAAAGCTCCCCTTTCAACTGTCTGTTAAAGTTTGCGATGGTTTTCACACCACTGAGCACAGAACCCTTCACGTAGCAAAGCACAGATCAAAACTACAGAGCAGATTTAGCATTCTGACACTATTACTGATGGAAGACCCAGTCAAGCTGTTACATACATGTCCACTATAGGATAATCTTACCCCGTCTATCAAGTTATGCAATCTAAGGGACCTAAATTTGGATATTAGTAACCACCAAAGAGAGTCTACAGAAAAAAAATGCTCATGAATACTGTAGTGGAGGCAACATGTAACAGCAGCTCCTCACTCATTCAGAACAAGAAAACATTCTTTTATAGAACTGGCTGACAAAATCAAAAACCCTGAAGGCAACATCTCAAGGAAAACATTCAGCTTCAACAGCTTTCTGTATACATTTCTCCGCTTTTGTCTTCATCCACTGGTTTCTATAGTAAAAACAGGATTTTAATTTCCATAAAACTTACTTTGCTGCTCACTCCCCTATTAATATCAAGGCACTGCAGTTCTGAGGGGGGATAAACAAAAACAGCTGTAATAAAGAAATTAACCAAAACAAACCTGAGACACCAGTAAAAAGGCAGCCTTGTTTATTAACAGAGGCTTTTTTCAGGTGTTTCAAACTATTTCTCCAGTATTTTTTTCCAAGTTAGAAAGTAGAGAGCATGAAAGGGTGTTGTCTTTGTATTGATTTTTTAAACCAGCTAAGTAAGTCACTGGAAGTGTTCCTTAGTGGAGAAAGAAGAAGAGACACAATTTCCTCTCCAAGAAAAAACAGGTGGAAGTAATAATTTCCTATTCTTTAACCTACTATTCTGTAATAGAGATGTTCAGTTTTCTCCAGCTTTTACATGCAGAATATATGGGTATGTGGGGGCTTTGGGCTGAAGTGTACTGGAGGCAGGAGCCTCCCCTTTTAGGAGGCACAGAACAAAAGAGACTCAGACTGCTCTCCCTCACTGATTTTAACACAGTGCACAAGCACAAAGTGCCTTGTGAGATACAACCAAAGGCTGGCACAAGCCCTTCTGCCCAGCCTTGCATTCTCGTTAAAGCACATAACTAAATTAGTGCCTCGTGCTCTGCAAACGTGAGTGTGGTCTCCAGGTAACCTAGACAGGGAGCTGTGTGTGTGCCTCAGGCTGCTTGTCCTGCAAAAGGACTGGACCAAAGCCCCACGCAGTTCTTAGCTTTGTCACGACATGTTAATGGAGAGTTGACAGGAATCATGGATTAAGTAAGTTCTGCAACAGCCCAAACTAAGTCTGTAAATAATTTCATCTTGGGTGTTGTAGTTTAATGAAACAAAGGATGAGAGTGATTTTTTCAATTCAGTTGTCTCCGTATTTTTCTGCTGGTCTACAACTGTGACAAGTAACCCTGACTTCAATGCAAAGCTGCTGATACAGAACAAACAGCATAACCTTGTGAAACAACGTATTCAAACACTCTAAACTGAAACAAAAAAAAAGTCATTATTTCCATCTTAGAGATGGTCTTAGGGAAAAAATCATAAATTTCTGAAATGCCAAAAAAATGAGACTCGGCTGTCAGTAAGCTGGAAATCATACAGTGCTGACAAATACCTACTTCTTTCCCTGACCTGCACAACATAACCCTGTGCTTCCTTCTGTAAAACCTAAAAGTTACCTCATGTTACAGAATGTTCTGTTTCCCTACAAAGTTCAATACTTGTGTTCAGAATCAAAAGAAATTCTTTCCCTAAAAATCTAAACCCAAGGCAACCTATGCCTTTTCTTGTAAGGGTAATGCCATACTCAGAGGCTATTAATCACAAATCTAGGTTTATGTATCTAGTGTTTCGTCATGGCCAAATACAACTAATTTTGTTCATTGTTTGGTTTATCCAAATAAAAATGAGATAGGGAACCATATCTGCAGCTTTCAAGTCATCCTGTCCAAGAATGATGTCTGGGCCATAAAAAATCTCCCAGAATTAAATTTTTGTAATAATAGTTGCAGGAGAATTCTCTGTATTAGTCTAGAGCCACAGCTTTAGAGATGGGGTAGAGGGCAGAAAGGACATTGTTGAACAAGTAAAGGACATGTAAAGGGTCTCTCTCCCCTGCATAACAATTTTACTGGGGTGAGGAGATATCAAGTTCTAAAAGAAAACACATTATATAATAAGGTAGAAAAAGAGTAAATTGGCTTGTGACTCTTAATTCCCTTAATTATTTGTTTAATATTAGTATATTAGGACAGTACAAATATTAAACCACCTCTGATAATAATTTGTAGTCAACTTAGCTAAAAATTGCACAGCACTGCATAGATACTTACACAATAACTCTTCAACCTAATGAAGTCAACTGTCATGGGGATTGATTTGTCACTGTTTCTGTTCAGGGCTTTGATGTAGTCTAATAAATCAGCAAAAAATTTATAGCCACCCTTGAGTACACAGAGTGCCACAATGTGGTGTCCTCCCATGCCCTTCATAATTTCTCGTGCCAGTCTCTCCGTCCTAAACAAAACCAAGGAAGAGTGAGCTGTCATAACATTTCATTCGTTCACCATAGCAGCAGCCTGTGATACTCCTAGCAGCAGCAAACACATGCAGCGAACTTGGAAACACATTTTGCTTGGAAATATTTGCCCACCACTTCAGTCGCTTTTACACATTACTGGTCAAAAAAGTTTTGCTTTTCAAGGTTAATCCAACAGTAGCGCTGCCAAATGCGCTTGTTTTCCTACGTCACAGGCAGCCAAAGCAAACCTTAACACCCTGAAACTGTTTCACTGTCAGATATGAGACATGAAGGGGTGTTTTCTCCTTCCAAAGAGAGGTTCAGCTTCCATGCAAAGAGCACTGTAAGCTAACACAACCCCAAAGGCAGTAGCCCTCACCAGCTGACGAGCAAGAAAACTCTCAAATTGTAAACTGAAGAGTTTATGTTTATTTGCCAAATTAGAATGCCAGAAATTTGTCCTGAAAGCAGAATACGATACCAGCAAGGCAGAGCAAGAGAACACTGCACCATTTTTCTGCAATAATTTTTTCTAAATTTATCTTGCTATTTATTTTAGAAAGCATGGTCTGCATTTACTGTGTGGCAGCTGACAGCAGGTTTCTCAGAGAAAGCCAACCATTATAAATGGTTTATGCCACTTTACGTCAATTCCTTAATGACATGTACTTTGTCCAATTTTTTCCTCTACATGGATTTCCAGTGTAAAGTTTTAATATTTAAAAAGAAATGGTTTTTGTAGGAATGTTCATAGTATCTAGTCAAACAGAACAATGCAAAATCTAGATGCATTCCTAGTCACAAGATCCCCAGAAGACCCACCCAGCACCACTCCTAAAAGGCTTAAATTCACTGAATTTGTTGTTTAGTCTCATAAAGGAAATCAGCAACTTTCAAACACAAAGTAAAACAAAAAACGTTTTGTAGGCTTACGAACACATTTCTGATCACACAAGATAAAACCTGCACAGCACATCACAGATTTCAGCAACCACAGAAGTGACAGATTGATACTTGCAGAGGATAATGTCTTTCTCAGAAGGAGAAAGTTGGATGTTATTTATCTAACATATGAACATGAAAAAGTCTAAAATTATGTGATTAATAGTTTACTTTTATTAATAGCTTATGGAAATTCAAGAGACTATTATTTTCAGACTGAATTGACATAACAAAACATCTAGTTAGATTTTAAGAAGGTAAAACATCAAACCAACACTGGAAAGAAAGTCAGAAGTTGCTACATAGTACAAAATTTCACTTGAGAACTATGACCAATTTTCAAAGAATAGCGTGACTGTAAGTGTACAAACTCCTAGAAGCCAAAAAAAAAAAGAGATTAATTGTTCATTCTAGCATCTAATTAAATATAATCTATTTAGACAGTCCCCAAGAAGCAAAATCATCACTGGAAGATGTTTATTCCAGTTTCATGCAATCACTGTACCATCTGAAGTCAAACAAACCTGTCCATGATGAGCCCATGAGGAATATAGACTTTTTCCAAATCATCTGCATAATGTTTAGGTATGCAGAACAAATCCAGGTCATAACCTTGTTCATCATCGCCAATCTGAAAAGGAAATAAGGTGAGATTTCTACAAAGCCATATAGAAAGTCTGTGCTGAGAAACTTCAAGTCCTTTGCTTTATTCAGTAAAAACTACCAAACCCATGAGTAAAACCTATCAAACCCACAACACTCATCAGAACCACCTAACTTTCCCCCCATCTAAAAACATCATTCACTCTGAACACAGCGTAAAGTGTAATCTAAGAGTTCACAAGGGTTACTTCAAATACTGTGAGTTGTTATGCAATGCAACATGTGAAAGAAAGTCCTACAACATTCTCATCCACTGGAGAGCAGGCAAGTGAAGTTACTAGACTTCAGTGAAACCCTATATTCATTTACAAAAATAATCAAGTTTTTTAAGCCCTTTGATTTTCCTAGTGTAATGCAAAACCTGCATCCGCAATTAAGCAAGCAGAGGTTCTAACATGGACACCTTCCAAATCTCCACAACACCCAATCACAACAAAACACATGAGCCAGTTTGCAGGACAAGACAAGAGAGGTATGTGATCATGACAAGTTATGCTGCTGTGAAGAAACTCTGCTCTGCCCACCGTTTCCAAAATTGAAATTAAAGTTTTCAGCAACCTGTTCCACATGGGCAAACTCCCTGTATGAAACAGCCTGCAACACTGGCAAGTGCATATTAATTAGGACAAGGGATTAGCATACATACATAATGATACCAAACACTGCTGAGGTTCAGGGTACACTGTCACATCAAGCAGTCTTCCTTGAACTCTAACCCTGCTGCAGCTTGAAAATGACGTGATTTTTTAATTACTTCCCTCTCTGGTTATGTAGCAGAACACTACTATGTGAAAAAGAATTTCAGAGGGAAAACAGAAGGTTAGTGCTGACAGTTCACCAGGGCAGGCATTTTAAGTACCCATTTTGGCTACTAGTACCCCCGCAGGACTCAAATCTTATTTCAGTGCCTGTGGAAACACTTACCTGGCCAGTGATCAGCCTACTGTTTACACGGGGGTTTTGATGATTAATCTTTAATGAGTATTTAACCTGGGGAATTTCATTATTATTTCACCCTCCCATCTAAAACTGACCCTGTGGGGGCTACACACACACAGCTCAAGCTCATGGTCCCTGCAGTCCACAGCAGGTTGCTATTTTAAGAAATAAGACAGGTCCCTCCCAAAATTCATGGGGTTTTCCTTTGGTCAGACCCATCGTTATATCCAGCGTGTCTACTTCCTTTCTTTCTGCATCTGGCAGAGAATGGGCCCCTCCTACAGGTTTTATCAGCTTTTTTATGGACTGCAGGGATTTACTGTAGCAACCTCGCGGCCGTCACACCTCTCGGCCATCAGACGCCGCATGCACTTCATCAGCACTGGCACCAGCTTTAAAAAGATTAATAAAAATGAGCATTAAGCGCCTTAGCAGATGCGGCAATTACGCAAAAATAATGCAGCACCAGGCGCAGCTCACACACGTGGGGTTCTCCGAACCGGAGCCCCCCGCACGCCGCGAACAGCAACAGGAATAGGAAGTTGTGCCGCGCTGGGGGAAGTTCTTCCACCTTCGTTCCGGAGGCGCCAACGCCGGCTTTACCCGCCGTCCTCGGGCTCCGGATCCCCCCGGATCCCCCCCGCCAAGGGNAGCAGCACCGTGCAGCGGCTCCGGGCGCGGTGAGCAGTCCACAGCCTCGGAGGGGCGAGGGAGAGGGGACGCATCACTAGAGGTGTTCCCTCGGCGAGGCCGTCCCCATCTCAGCAGGGTGCAGGTGTCCCCGCCCTGTCCCACGTCCCCACTCCTGATCTTGAGAGTTGACCTTCCCCCCGCCCCCCCCAGCACAGTGTGCGTTCCCCATCCTCAGGATGACATAGGGAGGTGACAGTGCTGCGTCCAGTTCTGGGCCCCTCAGTTCAGGAAGGACATTGAAGTGCTGGAACGAGTCCCCAGAAGGGCAACGGAGCTCGGGAAGGATCTGGAGCACAAGTCTGATGAGGAGTGGCTGAGGGAACTGGGGGTGTTTAGCCTGGAGAAAAGGAGGCTCAGAGGTGACTTTATCGCTCTATACCCCANGCCAAGGGACGCGCGGCCGCTCCGGAAAGGGACACGCCCGGCCGGGGGCAGCGATGGCAGCGACTGGCAGCCCCGGGCCCGGCGGCGGGAGGCCGCGGCTGCCCTCAAGGTGACTCCGCGGGGCGGCGGCTCCCGGCGCCCAGGGACGCGCCGCGCCGNCGTCCAGTTCTGGGCCCCTCAGTTCAGGAAGGACATTGAAGTGCTGGAACGAGTCCCCAGAAGGGCAACGGAGCTCGGGAAGGATCTGGAGCACAAGTCTGATGAGGAGTGGCTGAGGGAACTGGGGGTGTTTAGCCTGGAGAAAAGGAGGCTCAGAGGTGACTTTATCGCTCTATACCCCAGCAGGAGGGTGTAGCCAGGCAGGAGTGAGGCTCTTCTCCCAGGGAACCAGCGACAGGACAAGGGGACAAAGTCTTCAGAAAAGGTTTTGGTTGGACATTAGGAGGAATTTCTTCACGGAAAGGCTGATTAGACCTTGTAACAGGCTGCCCAGGGAGGTGGTGGAGTCACCATCCATGGAGATGTTTAAGGAAAGACTGGATGTGGCACTCGGTGCCATGGTCTGGTTGACAAGGTGGTGTTGGGCCATAGGTTGGACTCGATGATCTCGGAGTTTTTTTTCAACCTAATTGATTCTGTGCTTCTGTGACTCCTGTGTCCAGGGGGAAACAGGGTGGGTAGCTGCTGTCATTCCGGAACCAGAGACAGGGATGCACATCCATCAGATGTTCACATCCATGGGAGCGTTCCACAGACAGAGGTAAAATAATAAGAAAGCATGGACAATTCCAGTCGTCTCAAACAGGAACAAGAAAATTTTAAAATGTCAACTTTTCCTGTAGGTGTGGACAATAAGGACAATTAAGGACAATAAAACAGTGCAAATGGAAATTCATGATTTCTTATGTAGCAGCTGAAGATTTTCTCCCTCTTTCTCTAAGAGGTGGAAACCAAGTTTTATTTTGCATAAAATCTTGGTGTCAAGAAAAGGATAATGATTCTCAAAAAAAACTTTACTCTTAAAGAACTGTAGCAATCACCCTCTGATATGCATCTAGCATTCTTACTGTTGGCTCAGAAAACACGCTGAAATCAAATTAATTGTTCCTTTGTATGAAACAACCAATTTTAACTAAGCAAATGGTCACAATCCCTTGTGAGTGCTGTATTGTTAGAGTCTGGGTGGGTTAACTGGACTGGGTGGAAGGAGCCTTTATCAAGTTGTCTGGAGCAGCAGAATGAAACATGCCCTGCAGCTAAGGGATATCAGGAACATGTCCTAGCTGGACTGTTTCCAGAAGGCCAGGAAGAAGAGCTGCCCTGTCAAGTTCAGGGAGAGCCTGACATTAGTGGGCAGTGGGCAGTATCTATGGAGAGACTCTGCAACCTCCAAAGAATTGCAGGATCTGATTTTATTTTAGTTACTGAAGACATTTCTCTTTAATGACTAATATCAATGTCTGCCATTAAAAGTAGCATCCAGCAGCACCTTTCTGATGGCATGCAGGAGTCGTTGACTTGACTTCCATGTGGTTTCTTCCCAGCAAACAAAACCATTAGTCCTGTTTTGCCCTTCTGGGTGAGCAATTTCTTTGTTCCTCCTGCCAAACAGGACATTCCTGGATCCAAAGCATTTCTGGTCCCGCTGGCACCTCATTATGGAGAGAAAAACAGATTTACAAAAGCAAAAGTATTTGCTGATATTACACGAAGTTGGTTAGCTGAGATCAGCACCAGATTTAGTAGATGACCAGTTTTGCTCTTGCTGGTATGAGGCCACTGGGGCTTGCAGGCCAGGGTGAGGGAGAGGGTTCAGAGGTACCTGGGAGCTGCACATTTTCTGTCTAGATGATGCATAAGGTGAGAAAGCCAAAGTTCTGATTTTTCTGGTATGCACAGCTTTTTACAAGGCAAAATAATGTAATAAATGTGCAGAGTGTTTTGTCTCTGAGTAGACTCTTGATTTCATAATTATTTTGTCCTCTGTTTCCAGCCAGGCATATCTCAGTGCTCAGGCCCAGTGAACCATGGCCTGTGTGAGCACCAGTTGTAAATGATTTTGTTAATAGGTTTGTAAAAACCTTTCTTGGTAACCGCATGTCCTCAGTGGTGGGGTACCTGGAGGTAGCAACTGAGTATTCATCTTTTGGAAGCACCTGAAATGGTGTGCGCTGGGCCAGACCTTCAGGTCAGTGCCCATTCAGTCTTCTACCCATTTTTCCCTCCCAGTTTTGCCATTGCTGCTGGGTGACTCACAGAGAATTAGCAGAATTTGTCTGCTGGTTTTGTTTCACAAAACAAGTCTCCTAAAAAACCCAAAGAGTACAACCAATTTTCAGCAGATTAACTAGACCAGTAAGACTCCCTTGTGACCAGAAATTTGTCTGTGCAGACAGAATGGGGGAAAATGGAGAATTCCTGGGATATTAACCCAGTCCTGAGAGAAATGCCACCATTTTTAATTGAGAGGAAAACCAAAAGGAAATATCTGATTAAATGATACAGAGAGAATTCACTAGAATATGAATTAGCGCACAAGCATCCCATCTTCATCATGGCTGCAGAGAAATCCCTCCACTCTGATTAGTAGTTTAAATAGCATATAATTATTTTTCTAGCCAAATGTTTCAAATGGGAGAGGAAGCCAGATGTACAAAAACATAATTTTAAAAGAGACACACCCTTCCTAAGAAACAGGGAATAGATGTTGGTTCGTTGCAAAATACCTTTAAAAATAATGTTCTTGTTCTCTGTCCTGTTGATCCCTGTGAAAATTTGTCATCACAGTGATTCTCAGTGGTGACGGTCTCCATGGGTTTTGGAAAGTGGTGCCTATCTACTTACTGGTTTCAAGACTGGGATTTCCTGGATGGTGAGAGTTTATGAAGTTTTCTCTCCCTGCCCAGCTAATAATTGACAATTTACTTACCAAAACTAAGATAAGCAAAATCTCTGAACTGATGTACTTCTCTGGAGCTGTAGATAACTGCCTTTTTTTTTACTAAAAGGGTTTTCACAGTCCAGGATGGAAGCTGGGGGAATTACAGACATTTTTTTCTTTATTCAGTAGTGCAAGGACTGGTCAGTGACACAAAAATTGCACAATTAGTACAAAACACTCAGCACACTGTGATCAGGCTGATCACAAAACATGAACCATCCTGAGAAACGCAGCCTGGATTGCTGCAGACTACGCTGCTCTTTGGGCTGGTATTTATGGCATTTATCAGCTTTTGTTTGCAAGCATCCGTTAAGAATTATCCCAGTGACCCTGGCTCAGCAGGACCAGACACACAATGGTGTCTGTCACAACAGAGCAGAGAGGCTGGCGCTTGGCACTGCACTCACCCACCAACACCTGGAGCCCTGCCTGGCAGGAGGGACCCAGGGCCAGCCTGCTGCTGAGGGCCAGCTTGCCTGAGGGCCCACAGTAACTGAAACAAGGATTATTTAAAATGGCACAAAACAAGCAAAGGCAGATCCCATCACTGAAGCATGGCATGGGCTCAGCGCTGCTAGATCTGAAGCACAATCCTGTGCTGTACATGTGCCCTGCCTTGTGCCCATGGAGGCACCCAAGACTTTGGTAGCCCAAGCCCCACAGCCATGATCAAGCACATGTGTGGTGACCCTTCCCCCAGCAGCTCTGGGGTCTGGGCTTGCTCTTCTCCCTGCTCTCCAGAGACCTTGTTCCTTGGCACAGGAGAGCTGTGAGAAGTGGCTTGGATGGAGAGAAAGGCACACCTGAAATCCAGAGACCTGCCCAAAAGACACCATGTTTGTTTGAACCTGTCCTGACACAAGGGTTGAAACCTGAGCAATGAAACTACCAGGAAGGTATTTTTCTTTCTTCTTGTTGGAAATGGCTGTTTTCTGAACTCAGCTTGACTCACTGGATGGTGTGTTCTGATGGGAGTTGCTGACCGAGTAACAAAATGAGAAGATTCTTAAACGCAACCACAGCTCAGCGCCAGCTCCAGAGCCACTTTCAGGGCTGCAGCACCAACCTTTTGCTGTATGAGCACCATCCCTGCTGCCACACGAGGGGGACACCAGTGTTTATCAGCCACTCTCACGTGGTGCTGCAAACCCTGTGCGAGGACACAGTGAAGTCCAGACTGACCTCCTTCCACTCCTCCCACACCTCCATTGACTGCAGCATGGCCGTTCCCACCCTCAAGGAGTTACCTGAGGTCCCCAGCAATCCCTTGCAACAGCAAAGCAGAACGAAGAGCAGGGCCATGGCTGTTACAACAATCAGATTCCTTCCTCCGCTGTACAGCAAGGAATAGTGAGAGGTACATTTTCTCCAAGGGAACCTCTTCTGCTCCCCTAATTCAGCAGCACTTACATCAGCAAGATACCTGGGTGACCCAAAAGATTCTATGTGGCACATTTCAGTAAGTAGACTGTAAAGCAGAGTAAACTCTACCAAAACTCTACCAAACTGTAAACTCTACCAAAATTAATGTGACTGATGGCAACCACGTTACCCTGCTGGTTTTCTCCAGATTAAATGGTCTCTGGGAGCACAAGAGAGGACAGATGTCCACATTGCAACATGTATGTCCAGCAAACTCCCAGGGCAACACAGGAGTAAAAGGACTTATGGGAGATGGGCTGTGCATGGGAAGTGCTTTTGCTGAAGTCTGGCAGCTTATTTTAGCCAAAAACTTAATTAACACAGCCTCAATTTTTTCAGTCACTCCTTAGATGGAGGTATGAAGCAAGAAACCAAGGCGACCCTGCAGCAGGACTTATATCCTCAGCCCAGAACATTTGCACTGGAAGCTCATTTGCACACACCTTCCACTGAAGCCTGAGGGAAGGCTGGACTGCTAAAATTGCAGGTGGTTAGTGCTGGCAGGTCCTCCCACTAGGAAAGGGTGATTGAGGAAGGAGAGTTGTGGGGTTCTCCCCCTCGCTCAATTGTTTTCAGAGGAGTGAACAGGTTAATCTGCTTCCACCAGGCACCTGAGTGCAGGAGCTGCCTGCAAACCCCAAGAGCACTTCTAAAAACATGTAAAACATTTGCTGTGTCACATATCTGAGAAGAGGTGTCTGTACAGCCACACAGAGGTGAGCCAGGTGCAAGGATTGCTTAAAAAACCCCCAAATCTGGAGCCTGTTTTGTGGATGCTGAAAGCTTGTTCACAGAGAAATCTTCCGGCTTCCAGCTGGTGTCTGTGTGAAAGTTGGACTTTCACACAGATGCTGGCTGGGAACAGTGCTTGGAAGCTGTGAGAAATCGCAGTGAAAGAATGCAAAAAGATCTGCACCTGGTGTTTTTTACATCTTGTTGTGGCAGGTTGTTTATTCATGGGTGTTGTTGAACTTGGCCAATGGTTATGACGTAGAATTGGGTTCGCTAGATGTATCTCCCACGGCATTTGCTGGAGCATTCCTATGTCCGCTTTAGATCAGTGTCTGATTGAAGTTCTGTTTGGTTACTGGCAAATTACTAAACGGATCCCTTGTGCTGTGTTTGTTCTCCTTTCTGCAAAGGGCCCCACAGAGGATTACAAACGCTACCTTTTTGGTCTTAAAAATGAAAAGGGTGAATTGTGGATGCTGAAAGCTTGGTCACAGAGAAATTTTCCAGCTTCCAGCTGGTGTCTGTGTGAAAGCTTGATTTTCACACAGATGCTGGCTGAGAACAGCGCTTGGAAGCTGCGAGAAATCGCAGTGAAAGAATGCAAACAAATCTGGTGTTTTTTACATCTTCTTGTGGCAGGCTGTTTATTCATGGGTGGTGTTGTACTTGGCCAATGGTTATGAGAGGCGTTCATTAAAAGAACCAATAACTATGTCCCACTTTAGCGAACCTGGTTATAAAAGAGTTTTTTTCTTAATAAACGCCCTTTCTCGTCCTGGAGCTCATGTTGCCTTTATCACCGTCCCTGACTGCAACAGCGACACCTGTTGACACCAGTACGGACAAAGGGGCCAACAGGTGTGAGGACGGAAACTCGAGAGAAGGCAAGAGGCGGTGGCAAGGCTGTTGAAGTAACAGGGGAGAAGGAAGAGGAAGAGCAGCACAGAGCACAGCCAGCCTCATCAGGTAACTCGCTGACAAGACAGAAGGACTGCACTCGCCAGGGCTGGGGGATCCAGCTGGCACTGCCTCAATGCACACTAAGCATCAGGCATCAGGGCTTACATGCCAAGGCCCCTTCCTCCCATGCAGATCCTGGCAGCCGTTCAAGCACCTCAGAAATCTTCTCTGGGCAGATTACAAGGTAAGTGGAGACGAGACAAGCACCAGGCCAGGAGGGAGCTGCACTTAGGACTCCCCTCTCCTTTGCAAGTCTTGAGTTGTGTGGTACAAACTGGCAAGATTGTAATTCAGATCCTCAAATATGAAATGCTGTTCTAGGAGTAAAACCTGATCTGAATCTGGATTTGTGTTAAGGGTGCCTGGCAAGGACAGAGTCCAATAGTTCAGTTGAAGAGTGCTTTTAGAACTCAGTTTATATTTAAAAGGGAAAATAAATGTATTTTTAGAGTCCCAAGCTAAATGACCAGGCAGCAGGAACTAGAATTCCTGTTGTCTGCCACCCACCCAGAACCTGCTTGAGCCAATGGAAAGCCCCTTCAGAAATCTGTCCTCAAAAAGCCCCAAGAAACAGGTGTGGGAAGGGGGAGAACTGCTCTCAAAGGACTGCCAGACCCTATAGCAAGGACAGAAAATAACCTTTTTTCTGGGACAGAGAAAACAGGACCTCACCTGAACCCTCCCTCCAGACAGCTAGAAAGCTGAAGGCCCCAGAAAAAGAAATAAGCTTGATGCTTTTTAAAGCTGTCTGGCTGCAGATGCTGACCTGACATAGTGAACAGTATTTTCACGTACTTGCAGAACAGAGTACCTGTGGCTGCAGAAGTGTAAGATATCATAAAGTGCTCAACAGGGATGACAATTAGAAGAATTTTGCTACAAATAACACTTTTTTGGCCAAACCTCTGCTCTTATCTCTTAACTGAAATCCATTCCTCAAACTGTAAATCTGTGATATCTGATGGGCTAATACAAGTTTTACACAGTGATAGCGTCAAGAGTTTTTTCAAATTTGCCAAGGCTTATCAAAGTCTCAGGTTGCTTGGTTTCTTCAGAGCCTGGAGAAGTTTTCCAAAACTCAGTTGCCTGCTGGTGTAAATATTGTTTGGCAGCATCAGAAAGGCTTTCCAAGGGGAAGTGAGACAGACTGGAGCTCCTGTGTCTTTGAACCCCCGCCAAATGCATCTTAAATTACAAACTTAGACTAGTGTGGTCCTGTTCTTGATGAGAGTTTAAAGAGAATGTAAAACACAATGACACTGATCTTGTTTAATTGCCACGCAAATCATACAACTGGATAGAGGATTCATATAAAATTTGAGTATTAGATAATACAAAATTGAGAGGGAAAAAAACAGCTATGCAAAATTAATGTGTTATCAGTGATTCTCAATCATTTTCATAGCTGAAAATGACCCAGAGATTTAATTAGTCTTGGAAAATATTCTTCCTATAAAATAATAAAGGAAAATATGAATCTTGTTATGTCTAAACAATCAGCAACTACTGAAACAAAGGAAGCTTGATACAGAAACTGGAACATCAGTCTTCATAGTCAAAATGTACAGAAGAATGTGACATGATTTATTTTAGGGCAAAATGTTGGCACTGATAAGCAGTAAAAACACTGGAAAATATGGCAAACTCAAATAGCTCACAGGCTTCAGTGCCTGAATGAATCACTTCTGTCATTCAATCCAACTGCCCAGAGTCTTGTGTTTATTCTTTTTAGTTTTATTTAAGGAACCAACTTTCCAATTTCATATCACCACACTGGGATTTAAAGATGTTTAGTTAACAGCAGTGTGGAGAATTTTAAAACCTTCTGCACCTCAGCTACTGCACTTCTCACTCTGCAGGAAAGCACTTTTTGGATGCATCACCTGAGCATTTCAGTTTTATATTAAAGGCCTCCTCCCTGCTTTGAACTTTGCAGACTCCAGGGATTGACAGCCCCAGTCTCAACCACGGTTTCGGTTAAAAAAACCCCTGACTTAAGATCCTGAATAAGCTACCTGCACAGTGGAAGAAGCTGAAATTGAAACAACACAGCAGGGAACAATAAGATTAAAAGCATTGCTAAGTGTGTTTAACTTCAGTGACTTTCTGTTTTGAGAGGTATTTGGGCTTAAAACTCTTGGGCAGCTGCATGGCTGCCTGCCAGAAGGAAGTTCACATCAAAGCTGTTTGCACAGCATCAGCCTATTTTTAGTGTATGGTTCAGGAGGGAGTTTCTTCCTCTCCCTGCCCCAAACCTCTGAAATGCTCTTCACTGGCAGGTAGAGCCTGATGGGAGTCTTTGCACAGGAATACGGAATTTCTTTTGGCCAGCAGAGTAAAACTGGGTCTTGCATGTGCGCCAAGCAACCTGCACGTCTACCCAGGGTATGAAAAGCTGGGCAGCATCAGCCCCGGTTGCTTTCTTCTCAGCTGGAACATTGTTGTAGGAAAAATAAAAGGAGAGAACTCAGTTTAAACGAAGTAAGATACCATCTCTGGCAAAAATTCAGATAAAGGTTTAATATTCCTGCCACGGTAATTGACTAAGAAAGCAGCCACTCCAAACTCCGTATCATCCCAGTGCACATACACACACAATTAAGAAGTGGTTTGTGTGCACTAATCCCACACAATCATATGAAGTACTGCTGCCACTTTGCTTATTCTTGCACAACAAAAATGTACATTTAAGGTGTGGGATACATTCACTCTGAAAGCTGAGGTACTCCCAAAAATTTGAAATGGAAGCATGGAGAATGCCTTGCACTGGCTGGTGTCGGAAAGTTTGTTCTAACTCTGCAGACGTGGGCAACACTGCCAGTGTGCCCACAGATGCTATTACCACAAATGCTATTTTAAAAGACGGGATGAAAAAGGAAACATATGGCGGTGAGCCCCAAGGCTGTGCTCCAGAGCTTTGCCTGTGCAGTGTTTGCTCCAGAGCACCTCTGACTCTCTCACAGGCCTGGGTGCAAGAGGGTCACAGGGCAGCGTACGTACTGTGAGCTCTGCACTGCCCTTATCCCCTGCACCTCCAACCCTCGTCTGCGCCAGCCCTGTACCACTGACTCTTCCTTCAAAATCTCCAGTTCCAGAGATTCCACAACCTGCCCAGGAAAGGTACTGCAGAGCTTTGCTGCTCTTGCTGTCAAGGCCAACTGCCCATTTGGATGTCTCAGCGCAATGTCTCCTGCTGTAACAAAATCTCTTTTCCTTGTCCTACCTGCAGCAGTGGGAGAAAGTCTTTATATCCTTCTTTGCACCTACCTCTAACCGATTTGAAAACCATTCTCCCATCACCTTGAAACCAGCCCAGTTATTCATCCTGTCACCCTTCTCATTGCTTTTCTTTGGTCATCTCCAGCTGATCCCTATTTTCCAGGAAGTGCAGTGCCCACAGCAAAGATACTATGTTCCAAGAAAGGCTTTCTGCTACCACATGAGGAAGAGGGACCACGCCATGTATCTGACAGATTACATTCGTGTTCATACATTCCAGAACAACATTTGGGTTTTTTTTTTCAGGAACAGGATGCTGTTGAATCATGTTCAGCTGGTGACTGGCTCTAACCCCAGGAGAACTCTTCTGCAAAACTGCTACTGTAACAGCCTGTTCTGTCCCATCCTGTATTTGTTCAGCTGATCACAGCTTCTGCTGAAGTGTACAAACACGCATTTCTCAAATCCATTGCTGGACTTAGTGCATCACATGCTCTTTTGAATTTGTCAAGTTCACTCTGAATTGTATTTGTCTTCTGCTCAGTCAGTGGTTAGCTCAAGTCTGGTGCTCCCTACAATTTAATCAGAATATGCCATCCAAGTTTTTAATGAAAATACCAAGTAATGTCAAATCAGAGAGGAACTGCAGAGAATCCCCCTCAATATATCCTTGCAGTGTGAATTCTTAATAATTACTCTGAGTAGGGTTTTCCAAACAGTTTTATAACCTCACTTTTAAATTGGTGTCAGACCACATTTCCCTGCTATCTTACATAAAGTCATTAGAGTCACTTAAAAAAAAGCTGCGCTCACTGCTTCTCATCTGCTCAAGGAGCTTGTTAACTTCGTGCAGATTAACAAAATTTGATCTTTCTTTTAGACACTCACTGATAAGTTTCCCTTTCCCATTAATTTTCCAGTTTAAACTATTGACCTTGAGTGGCAGAGTAAGCAGAGCTTGTCTAAGTGAGGACCTGAGAGCCCTCAAAGCATTCATTGCTCTGCCCTGACAGCACATAACACAAGGACAATGAAAGTCTTTTCCTCCTGTGCCTATGGGTTCTGCCGTCCACTGCCAGAAGATCTCAGTGTCCAGCCATTCCAGTGAGAAATCACATCCATGAAACAGACAAGGCTATTCCACAATATCCTGCACTTGCTTCAAAGATCTCAGGTGAGCGGCTCAAACTACCAAAAAAACCCAAAAAAACAAAAAAACAAACAAACAAAAAAAACCTTCCAGCAACTAAAGTAAATGTGCATCCAGTAATAATTTCCATGGCATCAAAAGCTGTGTGATAAAACTACTCCCAACAACAACTTTGGTAACAGAAGTCTCTAGAAGAGAACAGCCTTCTCAGGAAACCTTTGAGAAGATGGCTGTGGATCACAGCATTAATAATTACACTCTGGGGTTGTCCTGTGCAGGGCCAGGAGCTGGACTCAGTGATCCTTGTGTGCCCCGTCCAACTCAGGATATTCTGTGATTCTATGACTTCATCAGCAAGACCTGATCATTTGGCAACTCTTAATTGAAAATGATGCTTGACAATTTTTTCCCAGCCTTAAGTCTGTGCAGACAGGATATGATTGTTCTCAGGTCACAGTAATTACCTGCTATGCTCATTGAATCAACTCCTTGTTTAAGGTGATGACATAAGAATAAAATCTTTATCAATAGGGCAATAGTGCCCTTCCTCCTATGGAGTTTTCCCGGCACATTTCTTGATACTTTAAAATCGCTGAAAGGTATTGCTGTCTTGCTCTAGGCAGTTACATAGCTGGATAAATCCAGTGATTTCCAAGTGATCCTTTGCTTTGGTAATCTCTTATGCTACATTTCTATGGTTCCAAAGTGCATCCTGGATGCAGCTGCTTGTGTGCAGTGTGATTAACTTGCACTGTCATGGAACCCCAGCTGGCAACTCAGCCCTGCGCAGCTGCTCACTCACTGCTCTTCCTGGTGGGATGGGGGTGAGAACTGGAAGAGTTAAAGTGAGAAAACACATGGGTTGAGATAAGGACAGTTTAATGGGGCAGAAAAAGATGAAAATAATACTGGTGATGATGATGACAATAATAATGATAAAATAAATTAGAATATACAGAATAGGTGATGCACAATCCAACTCTCACCACTTGCTGACGGATGCTTGGCCAGTTCCTGAGTAGCAGCCCCAGCCAGCTTTCCCCCCAATTTATGACACCATATGGTAGGGAATATCCCTTTGGATCAGTTGTCCTGGCTCTGTGCCCTCCCAACTTGTGTCCTCCAGACATGAGAAGCTGAAATGTCCTTGACTTAGTATAAACACTACTTAGCAACAGCTAAACCATCGGTGTGTCATCAACAGTATTCTTACACCAAATCCAAAACACAGCACTGTGCCAGCTACTAGAAGAAAATGAACTGTATCCCAGCTGAAACCAAGATATACTCTGCATTCCCTTGGTCTCTTAGTCTAAATTAATTCACTTGTGAAAATAAAAAAAGAGTTCTTGAAAGGTGAGAAAGGGAATCTCCAGCAAGTCAGTCATTTTGCATTAAGCAGTGGTAAATCCAAAGCAGCTTACCCAGTGCAGAGTTAGGAACACAAACATGCAGAGTTACCACCAAGTGCCACACTGTCAGCGTGAGGCCTTCTCACCTCTCTCCTCCTAAGGTTTTCCAGGGCCTGTAACCTCAATAGGAAATACTGCATTTATGCGTTAAAAAGACAGTTTCAGAAGTTTTACTTTTGGAAAAAGGACAGATATGCAAGCATGAAATTCGTAACTCATTTATTGAATATATATATGCAAGGATACCAATAAAAAGGAACTAATACTGTAAACTACAACTTTGGAAGTAAAGCCAATATAACAGGAACAAAATATACATAACATTGTAGATAGGAATGCATTTACCCTCTTCCACACATTCCTTGTCTTTAAACCTAATGTAAATGTATGCTAGAGCAAAAGCCGCAAACATTGGCCTAACCTGAGCGCTTTCAAGCAACAGCTCTCCAAGATTCGTTAAGGGCTGAGATGTAACTGCTGACTAATGGCTGTGCACACATATGCATGTATAGAAACTGTTTCACCAAGTATTTAAATTCAGGGCTGTGTTCTGTTTTTTCACCTCCATCACTAATATAGTGGAATCTGGTGACATGGAAGAAGAGTTACTAATTGCTATCATGTACTTTCAGTTCTCTTCAGATTAATTTCATCTAATGAGGATTAATTTTCTTGTCAATCTGATTCAAGGTATTAATATTTTTGGAATGCACTGATTATCACCTGCCAGATAAGTCTGATATGTCAAATAGATTATTACCTCTTCATTTTTCACTCCATTTTAGCATGAAGTTCTTTTTCCTATAGGCACGAGTAAGAGGCAAACTCTCTTCTGTTACACATTTTAGGGCCAGATTTGGCAGACTCAAACCACTGTAGATCAGCACAGCTCTCTGTACTTAAAGCTGAGACTTTGTGGAGTGTAGGTGTGAATCCTACTAGAGCCTTATCACAGAACCTCCTGTGGGTCAACATCTGCTGAAGGAGTAGATCTTCTGCTCACCTCATTAGGGAGCTGCACTGATACTGAACCAGCCTTTTCCCCTTTCCCTGAAATGGAGTGACAGCACAGCCCACTGCTAGCTACAGGATTTGATCACCTTGGGACTCAGGCATTGCACCAGCTGTATCCTCAAGATGCTTGAACAGTATCCTTGTTACGCCTGTCCTTCCCTGGTACAGTCCTTTCTGGGAATAGCACAACCACAGATCTGTGAGACCACAGAGACCAAGTGAACTGGGGAGATCTCTTAATAGAGAAGTGCAGGCAGCTGGGGAGAAACCTCCCTTCTCAGAAGGTTCCAGGCATCTTAAAAAGCACACAATCCTCTTGTGAACAAAAGAAATGCCCAAAGGCAAAAAGGAACAATAATAATAATAAAAAAAAGTTAAAGTGAAACCAGTTTTTTAGGACAAGTTTTGTTGAATTCATGATGTTGAATTCTCTGATTGTGAGATGAAAGCAGAAGGTGCCTACTAAAAAAAAATCTCAGTAACAAATTGACTGTATTAATTTAACTAGCTAATTTAAACATACCTAGTTCACCTATAGAGCACTTCTAACATTTCTGGGAAGGCAGTAGATGCTCCAGAATAATCTTCAATAGATGCTAGCAAAATTACATTGCTTTACCAAAAAAAAACCCAAAAAAACCCCCACCAAAACCCAAGAAACCGCAAACCAAAACAAACACCCAAAAATCCAGACAGGCTGTCTGAAATTCCAAGCTAAAATACACATAAAAAGACAGTAATGGCAGTATTTTGTCTTTTAAAAAAATGATGTAACTGTTGTATACTATTATACATTGTCATGCTTTTTAAAACTACAATTAAGGACGTAAGAGATGTACAGTAAATACACTGCTGAGGTACATTTCTTCTAAATATTAACACCACAACAGAATTACTCCCCAGCAGGTGATGCTACTTGGGAACATATAAATACAGTTTTTACATCGTAAGGCACTTTTACCCAGCATACATGAGTTGTAAGTCAGTTATAACAAATCTGAGGCTTGTAAGAAAAAGTTTTTGCTTTTGACTTTGCTTCCATGAATTCTGAATTGATGACAGTTTCACCAGGCCATTTCAGCACCCAGAGGTAACAGGGAAACCAGCCACTCGCTTTTCTGCTACCTGAAGGTAAAGTGCTGTTCTGGTTCTTCGAGGCATGGAATGGGGTCGTTTATCCACAACAGGTGAGTTATTGGACTGAATATTATACTAAGCCACTGACACACAAAGAAATAAGAGCTCATTCTCAAGTACAGTCAGTATGCTGGCAGATCTACCCCATGCAAACATAGTTAAATACAACAGCTGCAAACAAAGCGCCTTTTTTCTATAGGAGAGCCATGTCTGAGGCACAAATTGAAATAATTTAAATGCTGAAGGATGCTATTTTGCATTCTAAAAGTGTTCTGAGTGGCTGAAAAATGTTCATACTCTAGGAGAAACAAAACACCTTGACAGAAAATTTCAATAACCGATCTGTCATTGCAATTCAAGTCACGCTTTTAATTTCAAAAGTTACAAATACAAAATAAAAATGATCAATGGCATCATGTTTCGAGCAGTAACTGAATATTTTCTGTACACAGCAATATTTCTTTCCAAACGGCATTATTCTCCAGGAAAGCAAATAGAATTGATTGAATTCTAACAGGTAAAATGTTAGAAACTCCAATATACAGTAATTGAGTCCCTCAAGACATTAAGGGAATGCATAAGAAGACAAATGACACACGTTAAATCTTCTAAAAATAACAAGTAAAAAATGCTACAGAAACTCATGTTACAAATTAACTGTTTTTGCAATACCAATCACAGAAGAACTGTAGCAGTTTATAGTCAAATCACTGTCTTTTGCTTGTTTCAAATCCAGAAGTTTTGCTGGGAGTTCAGAGTGAAACAAGTCAAAACCCCAAACAAACAATAAGGTACTGCGGTAGCAACAGACAAACATGTGGACTAGGTTCAGCTTTTTGGTTTTATTTAATTAAGTCTGAGGATGTGCTTTAACAGACCAATTGAAGAAGCCAGTAGCAATTAGAAATGACAAGGTGTTTTGAAAGCAGTCAGAGGACTGTTCAGTTAGGTTTGATATACCCTAGATCTGATCATTCCCTAAAGGAACATCAAATTCTAGCACGTAGAATTCCATGATGTGATTGTTGACTTGACAGAGAAAGGGAAAAAAAAAATCACTAAAACAGTAAGGATGATACGTGGAATTTCTCATATAGTGGTCATATGATTAAAACATAAATACCAATCTAGCAAAAAAGGTTGTTTCCTCATTCTTCTCACAGAATATGGGACCTTTATGCACATTCCTGACAAAACATGAAGTGTTCCACACAACAGAGAACACCTGAGGTATGGACGTCAGATATGGTGGCTAAATTCCATACAGAGTTAAGAGCTGTAACTCTAAAGTAAAAGAGATTGGGCTGCAAAGTCCAAAAATTTGTATAATAAGGTTTTAATCACACTTGGTGAAGTGTTCTCTGTAAATCAGGACACAGAAAGAAGNCTAGTTTCCATTGAGCTGCTGCTGAGGAATGTCACTATGGTCAGTGCCTGATTTGCCACGGCTTTTGCTTTCTCTTTCTTCATCCTCTTCATCTCTTTCATCATTTCCACTATGGTTTTTA
>VYZQ01017037.1:0-10276 GCA_013400655.1 Mystacornis crossleyi
GGCCCTGCCCCTCGCCCCGGGCCCGCCCCAGCCCGGTACCCGGTGTTGCGGCCGCGGTGCCGCCGGGGCTCGGCCAAGCGCTGCACATCGCCCGCCTTCCCTTCCCTTCCCTTTCCTTTCCTTCCCTTCCCTTCCGGCGGGGCCGACACTCGGCGCCATGGGGCGGCGGTGGCTGCTGGCGGCGGCGGAGCGGCTGGCGGGGGCCTGCCCGGGACAGGCGCGATTCCTGCTGTAAGGAACGCGGCGGGGCGGGGACGGGCGGTGGGAGAGCCCGGCGGTGACGCGCGGGGTATCCTCGCCCGGTGCCCGCGGCCGCGCCGTGACGCTTTCGCTCTCTCTCCCGCGCAGGTGGATGCTCCGCAACTCCCGAGGCGAGTGAGGGGCCCCGGGCGCAGGCGGTGGTACCGGGGCCGGAGGAGAGGGGCTCCGGAGCCGGGCGCGCCGTGAGCTCGGCGCGCTCCAGCGGAGGCTCCTGCGGTGGGAGAGCAGCGCGTGGAGGCTGCGCAAGGACAGGAGCGTGGGAATGCCGCCTCGCCCTTTTCCTCCGTTCTCCCCTTCCCCTGCACTGCCCTCGCAGGGCAGTGTTTCGGGGCCGCCGGCAGGAATGGCAAGCTCGCCAGGGAGCTGGGCCAGGTGTTCCTCGGGGGTTTAGGGAGAGGCGCCCGAGTCCAGCTCTGGCAGCAGGAGCTAATGAGGCAGATGCAGGAGCGAGCCTCTTACTAGGTCTGAAATTTATCTCAAAGCGTTTCTTTATCCCAGCCTGAAGTCCTGTCATCTTCTCACATTTAAAATGGGCACAGAGCTTTTACAAGGCTTTGGTGTCCCTGATCTAGTAGAAGATTGTGCCTACATGGAGCTCCTTGCAGAATTGTGAGCCTCCATTGTTAAAAATTTTTAGCAAGAAATTGCATTTTTTTTCCAGAAAATCTACAATTACATATTGTGTAAACTTGTGCCATGCATAAACTTAGCCTGAATTATACCTAGCTGACCACATTCTGGTATTCAGCTTCCTCTTGTGTTCTAATGGTATCTTAAAGACAGAAACATGTACTTAGGTAATGTTAAAATCAAAACACACCATTTTGAAGTTTGTTTATAAAACATAGTTATTTCATCCTTTTGCTTTTATTTATCTGTAGCTAATGAACGTGAATTAGAAAGAATATGTCCTTACTGCTTCCAGTTCCTGGTTCCTGGCAGCTACCGGGTGCGCCTCAAACCAAAGATGAAAGTGACTCCACAGATAGAGAAAGTTCTTAAACGAGAGGCAAAGAACCATAAACTTAACATGAAACACACGAAGCTCTTGAGAAAGTACAGGGAGTCAAGAAGCATTCTGGTAAGGACATTTATTTGGAACTGACAAGTACATGATATTTCCCTAAATTTCTTGTCCTTATTTCAGTGGCATAAAAAAAGAAGATACAGAAACCTTTCTCTTAGAAGAGGAGCCCACACATTTTTTTTTCACGAGCATAAGACTCTTCCTTTCTTTTTGGGATAACTTCTGTTCATAAACGACATTTTTTAAATCTACCTTCCACAACAGACAGATCATGAACACAATGACAAGACCAGCAAGCTTTTTTCTCTAAAATAACCTCACAACCTCACATTAGAGAAGCTACAAACATCTAATTTACTGCCTTTGTTTCAGTTTTATCAGTTGTTGAGCAAATATGTTTTGACACAAGCTTTACTTCATGTATTTCAGTAGACTCTCATGGCTACATCAGATTATCATTACTATCTGTATTAGTAGAATTTTTTGCATTTGTCTGAATATTACTGCTTATGGGAAGTCTTTCAAAACTAAACCACAGAGGTAATTTCAACAAGTTGATGTTTTTCTTGAGGCTTCACTTCTTTTTCCTAAAAGTAATCAGGAATGTGACATTTAATTACTAGTGGAAGAATAATAGTATACATTTAATCTAGTGTTGCCAAGGTATTTACTGTTTTTAAAACAGGTTATGTGAATGGTTTTTGGAATAAATGAGATGGCACCCTATTGTGCCCAGCAGTTGCTGGCATACTTGGCGTTTTCTTGGATGAAACTCTTGTGGTTTCAGGAGTAAATTTTGTGAAACCAAAAATTATTAAAGAGTCAATTAAAAAAAACATTAAACTGAGGAAATACAACCAAGGTTCTTAGCTGTCAGAGCAAAATAAGATGCTTCGTAAAGGCATTCTCCCCAGACTGTAGATCACAGTTGAGCTTCAGAAAGGACATCTGAAAAGGTTTTTCACCCAGAGGGTGGCTGGGCACTGGAACAGCCTCCCCAGGGAAGTGGTCATAGCACCTGCCTGACAGAGCTCAGGAAGCATTGGGAGAACACTCTCAGGCACAAGGTGTGATGCTTGGCATGTTCTGTGCAGGGCCAGGAGTTGGAATTTGATGATGCTTGTGATGATGCCTTCCAACTCAAGACATTCTGTGATTCCGCAAGCTGAAATCTTTGGTTTATTTTTCTGGGATCACAAATGTTGAGGCTACATTAAGAACTGTCTCTTTAAGCAACTGATGAACAGAGCAGTGTCCTGTGAAATGATGGTGGGCTCTTAGACTTACTGTGTGGCTGGAGAGCGTTTGTAGGGACACACTGTGCATTCATATGAGTAGTTTAAAATTCAGTTTAAATAGGCCCAGTTTAAACTCTGGTATGTAATTACAGTTTGCTGTACTTGTGTTCCATTCAGTTTGAATTTGTCCTGTGGATTATGATTTAAGTGTTTCTTGTCTTAAGTCTTTAAAATGCTGTCAGCAACTGGCAGCTTTCAAAATTAGCAATGTAGATCCTGGTAATCTAATACTTGAGACATGTGAAAATGAAAATTCCAGTGTGGTTGGAAATTAAAGCGAGCAACAATGTGACAGGTACCTCTGAGACTTTCCTTAGCAAGTAGAACTGGATTTTAGATTGCTTCTGCCATAAAAAGGCATATAACATAGGGACTGTTTCAGGGCTTTAAAAATTTTTGGAGTTAACTGCTGATCCATTTCAGGGAATGGAAATTAGCTGTGAAGTGCTATGATTAATCCAGTAATTCCTGCATTGTGAAGTGGTCACCTCCATTTATATTCCACGAAGTGCTAAGTCACCATGAGATGCTGAGTTTCTTTCTCACCTGAATTTTATTTAGAAGAACTAAAAATACATCAATACCTGAGGACTAAAAGTTAATTCTTTTTTTTTAGTACGTTAGGCTGGAAAAGTAATCTCTAGAGGAAGTCAAAACACTTAACTAAAAATGTTTCATTTCAGCATCTCTAAATGTAATTTTTACTAAACAATCTGCATTTAGTTAAATTTACACACTTTGAAATGAAGAATGATTTGGTGTAGATGTTTTCAAAACTGCTTAGACATTTTTGTGACAGTCTTTTGAGTATGTTTTTTTAACCAGAAGCATCACGTAACTGTTTTTCTGTCAGTCTAATTGGCGCCTCAGAAAGTTGTCTGGCTGTATTACTCTCATATCTCTTAGTATGAGTAGTTGCCGTGGCAGTAAGGGATATCAGGAATGTCTGACAGTCTCTGTGACTGTGTGACATGATCTGTTCTGATGCACCTCTCAGCTTACTGTGCTGCTGAAATTCCCTGCAGCCTAGAGGTACACAGAGAGGAGAGAAGAGAAAGTGCCCTTTGTTTAGAACGTTCTCCCTATTGTAGTAAGTACTTTTGCCCTAATACAAAGCCTCGTCTTTGTTCACTGAGGCCTGCTGTTTTTAGCTGAATGGATGACTGGGTTTGAGGGTTTGGTAGTTTAAATATGACTCCCTGAAAAGTGTGCAATATAACTTCATTGGGGGTAGAATATGCTAATGACTTTAGATGACACAGAATGTCACGGTTTTTAGCCAAATACCTAATGTATAGGAGTACTCTTGTATACTCAGCGAATCTTGTACACTCAAAGTATGATTTGCCCAGTTCACTTCTGTTTCATCTGTCTCGACAGGGTGGTTGTCTGTATTTCACTGTACAATATTAACATTCGGAGGTACGAGTCTCCTGAAATTAGTTGGTAGGGAACTGGAGTAATTTCTAGATAAACACAAAGAATATGTTTGGCTTAAGAAGCCTGAATTAAAATAGTAGTTATAAATGTATGCCACTTTTTAGTATCTCATGTTTTACTTAAGCAAATATTTAATTTGTATCATGGTATTTAGAGAACAGTTTGGATAATTCTTCTAATGGCTTTATAACAAAAGTGGAAAGACTGAAAGGCAGCTTGGTATTTCCTTTCTTCTCTTTATAGCTGGTTACCTGCAAATCTTGCAACAAAACAACAAGACATTATGGGAAAAGCAGAGATTTTCTGGCAACCAAAACACAAAATTGTGGCACTCCAGGTATCAAATATAGCCTGAAGACACCAGATGTAAAAATTCAGTCTGCAAAGAAAATGACACCTGTAAGCTGCAGTAGGTTCGGATCTAAAGGGAACAGTCCCTCATCACTTTCCAGGTACCTGTTTCTTTCCTGTTTAAGCAGCACTTTGCTGAGTAGAGCGTATTACATCTTGTTGATTTTAGATCAGTCATTTAATAAAGTTTAAATCGATAAGTAAGTGTATTTCTCAGTTGGTAGGGTTGATGAGATCAATTTTAACTTTACAACCTTTAAAATCAAAGGTTCTCATGAAAGCCACCGTGTGCAAAGAATGCCTGTTTGTGCCATTAATGCAAAATGTCTGTTCCAAAATTTGCATAACAGTTACACGTCTGACTGCTCACTTGCACATGAAAATAACCTATTTCTCTTGAATGTTTTTCACTCAAATTATATATGTGTTCTTTCACATTTACTTTATGTTAATTCTGATTTCTCCCTTTTAAGACATTTGAGTCTTCTGTTTTTCAGGACACGTGAATCTGGACAGGAAACAACCAGCTCTGCTTCCAAGACTCCCCGAAACTCCAAATTTCACTTTTCTAAGCTAAAACGGATGCTCGACCTAGAAGAAAAAGAGAAAAGCCAGAAGGCAGATTTCAAAACCTTCTTGACTTTACTTTAGTTATATATTATTTCAACGTAATAAAGATTGCAGCAATAAACGTTGCTCCAGTTTTAGTAAATCAACAAAATGATTTCTTTAAAACTCAAGCTCACAACCTGTACTTCATGAAAGCATAGACCATATTTTTTAGAAGGAAGCTCTGTTTCCAAGGGGAGCGATTGTCTGCCAGAGGGAGAAGAGAAGATAGCCAGTTTAATATGCTTAGGAATCTTGAACATGGTGTGCAGTTTCTGATGCCCCAACAATTAAAAGCCAGGGTTTATCCTTTGAGGAAGCTGATGAGGGTTGCACCAGGACCATTTAATTGTCGAGATTAAAGATTTTCAATTTAAGTTTGGTACAGAGATGAGAAAGGACAGTATAAAGTTACTGTTCAGGACTGAGGTTATAGCCTGTCCTGTGTACAGTCTGCACCGATAGTTCTGCAAATGGTGCTTCACACTTCCCCTCTGAAAAAGAGAGCCAATTAGTCAAAAGCATTTACATTCTTGGATTTAAAGGTCTGTATTTTCCTTTTTTCTTCCTAATTTAATGGTTTACTCTTAAGTGCCTTCAGACTCAGTGAATACTGCTTTAAGAAATAGGACCAGCAAATAACTTGGTGGACTGTGAAGCAGTCCAGGGCAGGGAAGAAAAGTTTGTTGCTAACTGTACTTAAGAGTCTCAGAGACTGGCATGTAACCTTTTTATATCTCCTGTACGCTTGTACAATAACTGAAGGGTTCAGTGCTCTTTGTCTGTTATGTACGTGTAGGATAAAATGAACTGCGATTCTTTTATCAAAATACAAACTTTAGTGTTGCCTTTTCCAGTGCAGAATTCGGTATTAGTTCACCTGTTGCTGTACTTACAATCTGGTCCTCTGGAAAAATACTTGCTTTTGTTGACAGAAAATGTGCATTGCACAAAAGTATTTGAAAAAACAGATTTTGCAATAATTTTTCCTATTAAAAGTACACACATTAGGTACTGCTGTGCTTCGCATGAGGCTTATGTGAAACCAGTACAGGCATCTGCTGTGTTTTAAGGTGCCCCAGCATTAATGGACTTGTTAGGTCAAAGCACATGTCCCTGTTGTCCCTGTTCACAGTGCTGCTTACACAACACCTTGTGGTCTCAAGAGTGCATTCCTTTTGGATATCCCTACAGATAAGGGATAAAAGACATGAAGGGGGGAACACAACCAGTGTGCTGGGCAAGCTAATGGGCAGTCTATCTACAGGATCACAGGAGAGCTTGTCTAAACTACGCATCTCCAAAAGTGTTTTGTGGGTGGTAGGCACCGAGCTACAGGCATTCTGCACACCAAGTGTGTTACCATTGCAGCATACTATTTGTTAACAGAGGTGGAAGCTGTTGTGCTCCAAACAACATCTTTTTTTCTTTGGAATTACCAGAGTTGTCAGATATGTCCAGACGTGTTGTTAAAAGAGATTGTTATTGTGAGCTATTAGATGTTATTCTGGGAACAAAGGGGAAAAAGTCCTTCAGTATGTGCCTTTCCTTGTTTTACAAGCTTCAAAATGCTGGGTAAAAATAATCTCCGGTGCTTTTATATTACTCCTAAGCCTTTAATAGAGTCTGTTTTTTCTGTTAACTGGACTTTCACAGAATTGGTGTATTGAAAAACAGACACACATACGTATGAACTTCTCTCTGTACATTATATATAGAGGTATATACGCACACACCCACATATCAGTGGCTTCTATGTGGACGTATATTACACACATTCATGCATGTCATGCACTCTTCCCTTCGGGACACGTTACCTTCCTGTACTTGATGGAACACTGAAGGCTAACTGTTGGCTGCTAGAGACTTGCTGAGCTCTCCTCCAAACCACTGCCAGGCCACGTTAGTGGCTTGTGTTTGAAGATCTGGAAGAACAGCTCGAGAGAGGAAAAGCTCTCACTGATTTCAGAGAGGGCAGAACTTCAGCCAGACTTTGTAAAGCAAGAGAAGAAGGTCTCTTGTCAAGCATACAGCCCTGCAAAGAGGCATTTGATTAGAAAGTGAGAGTTATTTCCCAGCTCACACAATTTCTACTGGGCAATGGTATGTGTATCACTGGCAGTACTTGGGTCATACCACATTGAAAATGTTACAAAGTGTGTCTTAAAATAACCAGCTCAACTAAACTTACAGTTCTAGAGCTAGGACCTCAGACCCCTTAATGCGCTGCTTCCTCACTGAAAACTGTCACACAAAATACAGAGTCATAAACCTTGAAATTAGTATCAACCATTTCCTCAGCATCATCACGATGAGATCTTGGTTGATTCCTGAGTATAGGGAGCAGTTTACATGAAAGCCATTTCCCACCATGAGATTGAATAGGCAAACAATGAACACTAATTATCAAAGATGTTTTTACAACAATGTTTTATTAAATATGAAAGAGCGTACATACAGGTGTTATTCTGAGGACATAAATTACACAAGGATTACAGGTTCTGTCAGAAAAGCACAATAATGAAACATCTTTACATTTCAAACTTTTCTTGTTAGCTTTTAACAAATGAGTCTATTTCTGTTGCAAACAAGTAATGAGTGCTATTGAACTTTTGCAAATTCCCACAAAAACATCATGCTTAGTAGGATACTTTTAACTATTGTAAATATGAAATCAGAATTAGATTCCTAAATAACACGATGGAAGAGATTTACTACTTAATCAAGGTAAATGACACACTGAAATAGGAGCCGAGACAAAATTGGTCATTCATTAGAAAAAAATTCCACTTCAGACACTATGTTTGAGTCTGCTTTCTTTACTTGCAGGAAGAGTCACTGTGATTATATGTAATGAGCAGAACTGGCCTAAACATTTGTAAATGTAACCATCAAATTTTTGATGTGCTGGTTTCCACTGATTTTCCCACTGAAAAAACCCGACACCCCCAGATTTATTTCCTTACAGTTCAAAAGGCTCTTCTGCAGAGGGCCAACCAAGCCTATGTATGATTTCCACATCCTCCATGGTCATCTGCACTGCTGGCTACTGTATTCTACGTATGTATTTTGGGTCATCATCGAAGTACCAGACTGAGTTACCACTGATGTGAGAGCAGCATTAGTCTGTGCAAGTCCTAACACAATGTCTTTTTAAACTTCAGGTAAACAGGAATGTAATTTCATCATAATGAAAGCTCTCAGTTTGACACTCGGAAGACTACTTGGATAAAATACATAATAAGCATGTAGTTTGGGTTGTGTTGCTAGGGATTAACAGAGGTGCTTTAATGTATTAACACAAACACTAACAGAGTGAATCAGACAAGCTAGTATTACTGCAGGCTGTAGTCTAATTTCCAAAAGAAGTAATGAAACATAATTTCTAAGAATGGTAATTTTTGTAACTAAGGACTTCACATTTATTTTTAAAACCACAGAAGTGGGGTAATATTCCTGATATCTTTCAAAACATTCTGCAAAATACACAGCTTGAGCCTGCAAACACTAGCATATACAAGCAGTCCCAGTGACCTCCAAGGTAAGCATTCTCATATGGCAAAGTGATGCAGGAATCTCTTTGCTTTTTTTCAGAGAATGCTCAATAAAAGTGCAATATAGTGAAGCAAATAATCTAATTATTATGCTTTTATTATTAGATGAAAAATGTTCAGATATTTTACAATTGTGCCTTTTGTAGGGCAGGTATTCTGGTTTGCCTAGAGTCAGACCATGTTAGAAGAGGTAGGCAGGGTATACTCACACATTTTCTTTCTCGGGGTGGCAACACCCCAAAGCAGTTCTGTGGTGCAATCCCACCTACAGATAAAACATTGTGCTGCCCAGTCTCAGTTATTTCTGTTTTGACGGAAGCTGACGCATGGTTTGCTTTACCTTTCCACCCAGGCATGTTCTCCCTTTCGTCTCCTTGGCACCCTACCCTTCCCCGCCCAGCCTCTTTTCTTCCTGAGATGTCAGAAGTACGTACATTAAGCTTTGGAACCTGAGAATTTGGAGGTATTTTTTGACACTACAGGGCTGCATTTGTACCGTACCATGCTATCTCCTGCTATACTATTACAGTTACAATATAAATCTCCTAACTACTTGATACCCGATGCCTTTCCCATATAAATAAAAAACCCCCAACATACCATTTAGCCATTAATATATGACACTTGCTATAAGAGTGACCTTTGCCTTTCACAAGTCCTCTTTTCCAAATATTGTGGGATAATTTCCAAAACCCCAGCTATCAAAAACTCCTTGAAGTAAACGGTTTCACAGTAAAATAAAAAAAATATATCCAGAAAATAACGCTCTCTCAAAATTAAAATGTATATACATGAAGAAAAAGTTGAGGCTTCTTCCTCATTCTTTTATCAGTTCTATGTTACCTGTAGATAAGTAATGTTACCACTAGGAGTTATGACTAGGAAAAAAAAATCCAGTGAACTAAGTGTCATGTCTTTTTAAAAACCTTTGAGAGATCAAGGATATTCAGCATTCAACTTTATTACTATAAGTGTTTTCAATTCAGGCAGCAAAAGATTGTTTAAGCTTAGTTCCCAATGATTCTGAGTGTCCAAGACAGATCTTTCAGCGCAGTCTAATAAGCCTTGTCACTGCACTAATAATCACCTCTGGGCACAAATTAAGTTTTCTATGGATGGAATTCAACCATGAACTCACTATTTATGCTTCTTGTTCTATTATTTGTTTTATAATTCTTAATAGATTAAACTGGTTTAATATTTATCACAAATTTGGTGCTATTCTTTAGCAAAACTGAGCTTTAACTGCAACTGCAATGCACATACATGTGTCTAAGAATTTATATGATGAGTTTAACGTACTAGAACAGACATATTTAAAACGTTAAAATTGTATCAGAACATTTTCTTATCAAGAATCTACACTGAAAAGATGCCATTAGGTGTTATTTAATTTTGCATATTACACTTAAACTAAAGGAACAAAATCCTCTGGATTCAATATAGTCAGCTCTTTTTTCCCTATGGAGTGGAAAATTGCCACTCAGAAATCTTTGGACAGCTAGTGAGCTCTGCTGAACTATTCTGAGCACTCCTATTTGTCAGTCAGAATTTTTTAGGAAATCAGTATTCTACATTGCATGCTATGGACTGCTATGTCAACAGCTTGTATTTTTATCTTTTCAGGTTTTTTCCCTACTTAACTGAGGTCTAATTTGTGGCAACTTCCACAAGAAAAGATAAGTGGACTGATATGCTTATGTCCAAGTGTATCTATTTTGAAGAGAATGATTATT
>VYZQ01017041.1:7240-25358 GCA_013400655.1 Mystacornis crossleyi
TTTTCTATAGCATAAAGCTTAACAATCTTGAAAGTGTGCAACTCTCACATAGTTAAAGTGGGCGATATCTGTCTGTCTGTCCATCTATCTATTTCATTTGTATTAATCAAACAGTACAAATCAAATCAGCATTTTATCAACATTTTAGAAAGAGATATGAACTGTTTAAACATCTCTGGCAAGTATGATTGCATTTTAATAGACTGGAAACCTTTATTTTACTGAATTATTTATCTAACTCTTTGCTGATAACTACATGAGGCACAGTATGCATAAGTACTTCTGATGGCTTTGTTATTACACAGGACTTTAAAACACCCTACAGGCATTAATTGCAAAAAAAAGCTATTTAAAATAAATTGCCCGAATTGAGCTTGTCTTTGATTATAGCAGTGTGTGGTGTTTGATTACAGGGGAAGCGTGGTGTTTTTTATACGTGTATGTGTGTGTACATGAATTCCAATTTATTTTAAATAGTTCCTAACAGATATATCATAAAAATACCATCATGCTGAAAAGTTGAAGATGGAATAGGGTCAATAAAATGAATGTTTCTTCATAAAGGAAGTGTTTTGATTTTAAGAACTTCAAGACCTTTGAGGATATGAGCAGCCTGTTAATGCACACAGAATTAATCCAGTGAAAAGCTAAACAAGTCCTTTGAAAGTAGTGGTAAAATGCTTCATATACATAAATTTTAGATACTTTCTGGGTAAAAAAAGCTGATGCTGTTTCAGAAAATGAAAAGTTCTACAAACCTGAGATCTATTGAAACTTTCTCCAAATGGAGATAGTGGAGCAGTCTCTTTGCTACTCTAAGGGTAACAAAATTTGTGGCTGAGGCATGACATGAATATTGTGTAGCACTGAAAATTTTCCTTTAATAAAGTTTTGATGTGAGCAAGTCTTTCACAGGAGATGAAAATTATATGAAATTTAAAAGAAAAAGTAGTTAGTGAATATGAGCTGAGAATAGTAGTTAAACTTAGTGAGCTCAAGTTGTTTTGTGACAATGAACTAAAAGTGTTTAAAAGTCTGTTTTTATCCAGTGCCTTAAAATAAGATGCTTTTCATTGGCAGGTGGGAGGAAACTTTGCATAGCAGTTAAGGTCAATCATTTCCAGAATTCAGCTATCTTTTTAGGACAAGAAGGTACCATTCTGATTATTCAGGTTAGCCTAATGAAAAATGCAAACCACCACTTTAAAAACAAAATTGGAAAATGGAAGATTGGTGAAAACCTATTGGCTTTTACTGAGCTGATGTAGAAAAAATCCTACATAAAGCAAAACATATCTAATTTTCAATTTGAACATTGCTAACTTCAGCATGTCCTTTTTTCAATTTACTGGGTAAAGAGTTTTTTAACATTAGAGTTGACATTTCATTCTGTAAAAGTTATCATAACCTGTGAAAAACATGCCTCAGCATTCTGTTTATGTCATTTTAGTTACTCATTCTTTCATTGTAAGGCATATTTTCAAGCCATTTCTAGCTGCAGATATATATATAAGGATGCACACATGCCATCTACATATGCTTGTAGGTATGTACAAATTCTATGATATAATAAATTCAGTCTTTTCATGGTTCTTTTCAAATTGTCAGTATCAAGATTACGCTTAGAATTGAAAGAAGTGTATAAAAAATAAGAAGGAATTGTAAATAATTTATTTTTTATAGTTAATTTACTTTCCTTAGCACGTGTGAAAATGATGAGCAATTTTGTGTGTATCAAATTTTGGGAACATTTTTAAGTCTACTAAGCTATGTTTCAGTTGTTCTGTAGCTAACTGTCTTCAATTTGGATTTTTTTGTGAGAAATAGCTTTAAACCTAGAATCACAGATGACCGCAGGAAATCTTCTTCCTGGGGTCCTCAAATTTAAATGTTTCTTACATAAAGCAAGTAATTAACAACCTTTTACCTAGTGAAATATTAAATAAACCCGGCTGAAGTAGCACTAAATTTATGTGAATTGGACTTGATTCAGAAATGGACATAGAAGCTCTAGGCTTCAGTTTCTGTCTCCACAAATAAGTTTAAAATTTAACACTTTGGCACCGTTGTGATGGTGAAAAGGACCAACTTCATAAAACATCTTCCTTTTTTTTATTTTATATCTCAGTCAGACCCAATACACCAACATATAAAAGATATACTTTAAAATATTATGGAAATATAAACACTTAACTATTCAGGCACCATTAAATCAAGTATAACTTCCAGCAGGTTTCAGTTGCTCTTATTAATTTTAGCAACCTTTTCTACAGCCTTGTTTCACTTACAGCTTCTTTTACATAAATAAAAACTTGTATTTGTTCTTTTGGTGTATGTGAAGCTGGACTCAAGTTTATATTTTTCATAGGGATAAAATAGTGAGATGGAAATAGGCTATTTGATTTGTCTTCATGCACACTGCTCTTTTTGAGATTTAGTGCAAACCCCTGCAATTTCTGCTAAAAGTTTGTTTTCTGAGGCAAAGCAGATGTAGAAATAAATCTAATTTAACTGATACTAAGCTGCTGCTAAATAGCCTGTGCCCACATTGTTACATGTCTTACCCTTCATAGCTGAGTGAAACATCCAGCTGTTTATCAGGAGCAGTGCTAGGTCTTTGGTATTACAAACAAGCTTGGTTTGGCACACTGCCAGCTGGGATGGGTCGAAGTAATGCCAGACATAGTTTTAAGAGTTTAGCAGTGTAGGCAAGGGAGTTTCAGTGTACGAAGGCTTGTTGTGTTAAACAACTTAATTTAAAAGGGGAACTGCAAGGAAGATGTGCAAATTTTTAGAGAAACAACACATCACTAGTTTTTGAAGACTCAAGAACTCTAACATGAGCCCATGTTGATTCTTTCTATACACAGAGCAGCAAATTTGGTACAGAGAAAATAAATCCCCAAATAGACAAGATTTATCATCTCACTTGCTACTACGAGAGATTATCCAAGGCACCTTCTGTTTTGCCATTGTAGTGGTTTTGTTTGCATTTCTTACCTTCTGTGAGATAAGGCATTTGGAGAAATGCAAAGCAGGCTTAAAACTTTAAAGAATAAGAAGTTTATTACTAACAGAATTAAAAGTAAAAAGAAATAATAGGAAATTAAAGCAAAATGCCCTTTTCTTCCAGCACCTCCCCCTTTTACCTAACTCACACAAACTATAGCAAACTATGATTTTAGTCAGTATTACGGTTCTTAAAAGCCTCTCCAGTATTTAAGGAAAAAAGTTTTCTTTTGTTTAACGTGGTTTCCAAACTGCCCAAAAAACAACAGACCCACCCAGATTTCTGCTGCTGTGAAAAATATCTCTCCCATGAATCTTGCAGTTTTCCCACAACTGCCAGCATGGGTCACACATGGGGTGTTTCTTTTTTTTTTAAGCATAAGCAAATTCCAGCCTGACAAAAAAGGCTCTCTTCTTCACAAAATCTCTAAAAGTTTCTTACATATCCTAGGTGACCTGGCATGACCACTTTCCTTTTTCCACAGGCTGCACACAGAATTCTCATACCCCCATGTCTTTTTAAATGGATTAAAGAGGAAAGAGCCGTTTGTGATAGTACAGTTTTTACCACGGCCTGCAAGAAGTATTTTTAAGCTTCATGGAAGGTGCAACTCCACCCTCTTTTCCCATCACCATTTTCAGCTTCGTCTCACATGGCTCACTTTCTCTCTGACCTTGAAGACACCATGATTTTCTCCTTTGCGGGCTGTGCTGATGTTCTTTTCAGTTCCGTGTGAGCTGTGCTGGCTGCAACAGATCTCTGCTGGCTCCTGCCCGCTCCAGCAAAAGAAGGGGAGATGTCTTGGCAACTTCAGATCTCATCTTGGCCACACAGTCCCAGCTCTGTTGGAGCTCTCTGGCTGTGCGGCTACTCATGACTCCGGGGTGGGTTCTTAGCAGCTTAGCCCACTGCCACTGCCTCCAGGGGATGAGGGGAAGGAGCCGGGGAGAAGGGGAAAGTCTGGGCTGGGGCCTGGAGCCCTGGAGGCTGCTTCCCAGACACACACACCTTCCTGCAGGAGGGCTGGANGGGTGAAAAAAAAAAAGGGAAAATCCCCACGCCTCCACATGGTTTTTATATGCAAAAATCGCAGAAGTGCAATTGGCCCAAAACCCCATCAATCAAGTCAAGTTCAACCTATTACAGCAACCAGACAGTTTATAAGTAAATCTTGTATCTAAAAAGTGACATTTCAGGCAGGAAGAAGCCCAGTGAACTATTTTTGTATCTTAAGAGCTAAAAATGCAGTGATGTTAACTCCAGGTTTTAAAGCTAATATTCATCTTAAAATATCATTCAGTTAAATGAAAAATTAAGTTATTTCATGGTAATTCTACAGAGGTTACTTTCTCAGAGTTAGAAAAATGTGTATGTCAATAATTATTTCACTAAGGATTAAAAAAAATCCCTTTTTAAATAGAAAAAAAATATTTAAGCCTGTAAACAGAGTCCCTTGCACTAAAAAAAAAAAAAACAAAACAAACAAACAAACAAACAAACAAACAAACCAAGTATGTTCCTCAAGAGCTGTAAAGCCTAAGTGAGGAAAACTAAGCTTAGCTATCATTTTATTTATAAAACAGTTTTCTAAGCTGGTGAATCTAGTTTTTAAGTTTTTGAACAGTAGTTATGCATTATAGAGTTTTTTTCTTTATTTTATTTTTTCAAATTTACAGTGCAATCATTGGGATTAAGCTATGAGGGTTCTCAGGGGCAGTTTTGGTGCAGTAACAAAGTACATGAATTGATAGATGAATGAACTAGATTTATATGAAATTACCTGATTTTCATAGGTGCTACATTCCCAAGGGAATTATTTTCATGTTGAGGCTTTGTCACATCACGTGTTTGTCATCAGATGTCAATGAAAATGTTTTGCTCTATCAGAAAGACAGACTCATTCACATTTTCTCAACTCCTCCACTGAACACAACAAAAGGTGTGAGTTGCAAGACCGTGTTTCAGAGAATGTTAGGTATTCTACATCCTGCGATTTTTCCCATAAAATTCTCTCTTTCTCATGTGCATTCCACAGCTCTGCTTGAAGTCTTTGTACTTGGTCATGTTCAGCAGCAAGCAAAGCTTCTGCTCGCAGCATTTTTTCCATTGTCCTCATTTATCTCACAGCACAAATCTTTTAGCAATTTTTTAAAAGATAGTATTATTTAATTTTCAGATTTTTGAGTTAACCAATCTGTCATTATCCCAGCTTTCTCACTCCACCCCAGGGATAGCAGGATGACTAAGAAGTTTTCCAAGGAAGGACAGCAAACATTTTCTTTACACTGGCCACCCAGGATAGCCATTTCCCCAAAAAATTCCGGAAGAGGGAACTACACAATCTCCCACAAAAATTCCCTCAAAAGAAATTCATAGAAAAGTTTTCAAAAGTTTACACAACCTCCCCAGATGAAGGCTGTAGCAAAGTTTCCAGAAGGAACACACAAGATTTCCCTCAGAGAGACTATTGTCAACGGCACTTCGTGTCAGAGAATAGCATCCCATTTCTGACACCAAAATAATGTTATGATACGACTGTAAGAGATGCCTCTGCCCAAATTAAGGTACAAATGAGACCATATGCCAAAGCCAATAGATGGATTTTTTTTAACAGCATATGTGAGGTAGACGGATATATAGAAATAGGAGGTGGGGGGGAGGAAGAAAGAGAGAGTGAGACAGAGTGAGATTAATCAGAAAGATATCACCACAACATGGGTTCCTGCAGTGTTCCACTGGTCCTTCTTTACCCTGGTCTTCTCAGTGGTGGGGGTCCCAGAGTCATTCTTCTGGAAGTACCACCTTTATACAGTCCAAGTTCCAGATATCTAAAGGATGGTTGCAGATGTTTCCTTTCTCACACCCGGTACAGTGGAATTTGTCTAGTGTGCTAGTTCCAAATCTTTACCTCCATTAGACCTGGAATTATCTCCTTCCTGCTGTGCCATCTGTGTTTATCTCAAGTTCCATTGTGGTGGCTTTTTTTATGGGAAGAGGGTTTTGAGATATGCAACTTCATTGTGTGATTCCCCACAATAATATACACAATTGTTCAGCTGAATAATATTTCACAACAATATATGTGAGGTAAAATAACATGAAAAATTCCTGCTCTACATAGAATCTTCACACATAGATAATTTGGACCAATAATAGCAGAAGGTAGGAAATAGTCTTTGAAGGTTTTAGTGAATGAAGTACAGCAGCTTCTTTGGAAGTTCACTACAAGATAGTACCCACATTTTCCAACCTAATTTTTTTTTTTCTCTTGATTATATCTAATAATGTTTTTGCACATTTTTTTATTTGCTGTTTGTAATATGATAATGACCATTAATGTGGAATAGAAACACAACCTTTTACGCTATAAATTGCACAAATATAATTTTATATTGCAGCTGCTTCATGTTACTTATAAACTCATTTAACATCTGCAGAATACAACTTAAATATACATTAGAGGGAATAGATGATTAAAGGAACACTTTTCATGGGATTTCACAAATTAATTATTTGGTCTATCATGCAACTTGGTGAGACAATCTTCCATAATCACTACTGGAATCAATCTATTAGCTAGAATGAGAAAAGGTTAGTATGTTCTCCCAGCATGGAAGTTACAATCCTTGAAAATATTGCTTGTGGATATACCCTTTAATCACCAATATCATTCTCATTCTTATAATAAAAAAAAAAAAAATCGGTCATTTCTATACTCTCACAATTAAAGAAACAGGTAGTCTAAGAAGAAAATTCTGAAGCATCTCTAGTCAGAAGATCTCAAAATGCCTCTCATTAAGTTTGGTGTTTTACAAATGTGGGGAAAATATACTGTCTAGTTATCAATTGCATTTAAGTACTCTCCATTACTTGAAAAGTTTGACACAACTCTAGTTTTGTGACAGCTGGATAGGCTGTGCTGACCAGTCACTTGCCATCACTGGTTAGATAGAACTGAAATATACAGTGTAGGTTTTATTACACTGCAACTCTGAAAACCACAAGTTAGATGTGTACATTATAGTCTGTGGAGGTAGAGACAGTGGAGTTTAGAGAATAGTTCAGTGTCCAAATTTAAATATGTTACATGATTCCTTTAGTACTCCAACCCCGATTTCCCTACTCCAGAAAGACAAAGATAGTCTATATTAACCAGCTGCATGAAGATGCCTTAGATACTTAATGAAATATCAGATGTAAGTAGTTGCCTTTTTTGCAGGCAACTGAATGAAGTCTAGAGAACTCCACAGACCACATTTACTGAAACAAGGTCTTCACTGCTTGAAACAGCCACTTCAGCTGCTCATAAATAGATTTTGATGCCAATATCTAAATCAGTTTGGCAAGTCACTTCCTAAGTGAGAGATCTCTCCTTAATTGCTCAGATCAGGGAGTACAGAACTAATAATCTCTAGCCATAAAAACACACTTGACCAGAATCTCTCAGTCTTCATCCACTCTTAAAATACTAAAATCAATACAGAATTAAAAAATCTGAATATATATGTGTACCATATGGTGGTATAATATATTCTTAAATATCGAAGTCCATGTCTCCACTCTGATTTCAAGTTATTCCTTTCACTTCATCAGTTTTCAATTGTTAATAGTCTTTTCCATTGCTGTTGTGAGAGCTGCTTTGCAGAAAAAGTGGTTAATTCTACCCCAGCAGAAGAAATCATCAATAAAATTTGTCTTGATTATGATGATCGCAGAGATGCTCAGTGATAAATAAAACCAAATAAAACCCCTTGTACTTCAGTGCCTGTATTTCAGTGATTTATTGCACTTTAGCAACTGTAAAAATTAAGAGCAGGTGAAATTGCCTAAGAATCAGAAATGCCCTGGTACAGAGTAATCCACATTTGTGAAGAACGTTGTGATTTTTTTTCATTTAGTTTTGATTTTGAGAACCCATTTTGAATTTAATTGAAAGACTAATTTTTATTCAGAAAGCTTTTATACTTAGTAGCTAGAATAATTTTATTAAGCCATGCATGTTTTAGGGATTTTGTGTGATTTCGAAATGTGATTATTCCCTTGCCATAGTCACAGGAAAATATTGCTTTTGTACTCTTCAGTTGATTTTTAATACTAGTTCAGCTTAGGAAAGTAGAGAACAGACTTTTTTTCCCACAACATATTCTCTTTCTGTATTGGATTCTTCTTAGGTCTTCAACTTTCTATATAAATGGAAAGATTAGAACTATGCTTGAACGAAAGGATTTAATACCAAGCCACCATGAAAGACCATTTGGCTGCTGAAAAATGGAAATAAATTCAACAGGGGGAAGTAAAGGTTACGAAGGGCAGTTAAAATCAATTGTATAGTATGGGAGAAAAGTGTTTAGGTAACAGTTTTTCAGAGAAGGATTTGTGGGTCATAATGAGTGACAAGATGGACATGACAGAGAAATGTGTATGCTGTGGATTAAAAAAAAAATAGTCCACCAAACCACAAAATAACCTACATCAAAAAACCTAAAAAGGAATAGTCCTAATTGTATATAATGGAAGAATAATAGGAGAAAATCTATATTCCTGGCTCATTTCAGCACAGTGTCTGGAGCTAGATCTTTGATTCATTTGGGTTATGAGCCTTGAGAATCTGGAATGTAGTGAACAGATACAGAAAAGAGCAAGTGGAATGATGTAAGATGTCTGTTACACCAAGACCAGAGCCAAACATCTGAAAGAATTGAGTAATTTATCCCAGGTAAAAAAAAGGTCTGACTTCATGCAGAGAAAGATTTCAAAGAAATTAAAAAATGTGTTCTGCTCTCTGCATATACACAACATAGAACAAGAAGTAATGATTTGTGCTACAGCAAAAAGACTTTGTTAAGTGTTGCTGTGGGGTCCAGCAACCTTCCCTGATGGCAGCCTTGGCCCGTGGAAGAATCAAGGAGATGATATTTTCATAGATGTTTTCAGATGTTTATTCCTCCAGGCACACGTGGCCGGAGACCAGCAGAGACTACCACAAAACTGCTCAGAACCATGTGAACACCCCCGTAAGTACAGGATTCTCCCGCGGGGTACATTTGAAATGGCCAGTAGGGGACAGGATTTGAGTACGTGTGACCAGGGAGCAGGAAAAACCCGTATATCCCAGGGTAGGCTCCCATCCCAGGGCCCATCCCCCGCCGGGGACACCTCCTCAGTTATGGATGCATCTCTAACAGAAACAGTGAAGCATTATCTCCTTCATAGGCAGTCTTTAAAGAAAAACAGCACTACTTAATCTCTCCCAAGGACGGCCCAAGTTATAACTGTTCCTGTAGGTGACATGGAGATGAAATCTATGATTTATATTGCTTTATGTTTTTTTCTAAAGTGATAGCATATATGAATGGACAGGATGAATATTTGACGCTGACCGCAAACTGCCCGGGATAAGCGCAGTGTCTAACTGCAGAAGGTGTCTTAAGACAGGTTTCAGCAGCAGTATAGCAGACAGGTCTTGGCTGCAGTATAGCAGCTAATGCTGGTTCCCCTGCGAGGAGCAAGATGCAAGCTGAATAGAAAAGGAGCACTGGCAGAGATAAAGGATGAGAAAGGGGCTCTCTGCATGGTTTCCAACCCTTTATTGCAGGTGAAGCATAAGAGCAGAAGAGCGAAAAATGTGGGTGTGCAGGGATTTTTGTATGGGAGTAAAAAGGGACAGAGTAAACTGTGGGGTTTGGTAAACTGTGAGGTAACGGGGGAAAACATCCAATGGGACAAACTCAGGGGAGGGTTCTATTTGAATTAACAAATGGGGTACTGAATACAGCAGCACTTTCCAGAAATTATACATATTCCGTAAGGGATATGCATAAACATTAGGACATACATAAAACTGGATGGGGAAATCTTAAACAAACAGTGAAACAATACGCAAAACACAGTTCCTGGGGGAACATGGGAACTCATCGTGACTGAGATGTTAGACCTCAGTGCCCTGGGTGCCAGACCACCAGTGCTTTGTTTGTGTGGAGGCTGCAGTTGCTGCCACATGCAGTGCAACAAATATTATTTGACAAAGACAACATATTTGAAAGACAACAAAGCTTGTTGTCTTTCTTTCTGCCCGATTGTTCTGCTACAAATCCCAGATACTGACTCCTTGAAATTTTCCCCAACTTTCCAATGAAGAAAGAGTATCTTTGCTTATAAAAAACAGGATGCTTCCTGGAATAACCACATATGGGGGAAAGTAGTTTCCTATTGATGGGATTAATTTCCTTCCATGTAAGTACTGAAAAGGCAGCCACTTAAAGCAGTCACTTCTTCTTACTTTTGCAGACACTGAAAGCAAATTCACATCTCCACATGGCAATTCACCTCATTTTAAAATGGAAAGCTAGAGTAAGCATAATCTAAACACTTTTTAAGTCACAATATGGGAGGTGAGCAGAGGACAGGAATCGGTATTTATAAATTAAGTAGGGAGTGATGGAGCTGTTGACTGTCTCAGGTTAAGAAGGACTCTGGATGTCTAGACTCGGTCTTAAAGTTCTTGGGATTCTTGACATTCACAGAGTGCTCTCTTCATGGAAAAGTGAGCTACAGAAATACTATGAATTTTCAAATGTCACCTCCTTCTGTTCACTCCTGAAAGAAATCTGAGACTAGCAGCCTCAGCCATTTATTTATCTATAATCAATGGAATTCCATGGATTTTAATTTTCTTCACTGATAATAGCAGAGGAGTAGCTTTGCTAGGATAATTGTTTTCTATATTGTAATACTGATTTAGTTTCAATTATATAATAATTTGAATATATCTACTTATGTAGACTTAATAAGCATTTTAGTGGGTTTTGTTAATAAAAAGGAACATTGAAGGTGGGTTAGTTGTACTGGAGTTATGATGAAATAATCCAGAACTTTGTCATATAACACTTTTTTTAAAGACAATAGTTGTGGGTTCAGTTTGTAACCGGGCAGAAACACCAAGTAAGTGTAGTGGGTTTGTTTGCATTTTTATCTTCTGTGAGATAAGAATTAGGAGGAATTGCTAAGCAGGCTCCAACCTTTAAAGACCATAAAAAAGTTAATTATTAACAGAATTAAAAGTAAAAACAAAATAAAAGGAATTAAAGCAAAATGCCCTTTTTCCTCCAGCACCTCCCCTTTTTACCCAACTTGCACAAAGGCTAAGAAACTATGATTTTCGTCAGTATTATAGTTTTTAAAAGTCTCTCCGGGGGTTAAGGAACAGAGGTTTTCTTTTGCTTCACATGGTTTCCGAACTGCTCAAAGGGCAAACAGACCTGCCCGGAACTTCTGCTGCCATGCAAAACACCTCTCCCATAAATCTTTCAGTTTTCCCAAAACTACCAGAATGGGCCACACATGGGGTGTATCTTTTTTAAGGAGAAGTGTCTTGGGGTGACTACACAATAAGCAAGTTCTAGCCCAAAAGTAACTGTTCTCTTCCTCACAAAATCTCTTAAAAATCTCTTATAGCTCCAAGGTGATCTGACATGGACACATTTCTTTTCCCACAGGCTGCACACAAAATTCTCATCCCCCATGTCTTTAAGTGGATTAAAGAGAAAAAGAACAGTTTGTGATATTACAGTTTTTACCATGACCTGCAAAAAGCATTTTTAAACTCCACGCTGAGTGCACAACTCCACCCTCTTTCCTGTTGCCATCTTCAGCTCCGTCTCCCATAATTTACTCTCTCTTTCCCTCTGACCTTGAAGTCCCCATGATTTTCTTTGGGCTTTATGTTGGAGAAAAAGCCTCTTTCTCTTTATGTGGCTGGCTCCTCAGCTCGAGTCTGGCTACGTTGGTTGCAGAAAAAATCCACTGGCTCCCGCCGGGATCTGCGCGGGGCTGGGCAGTGGGGGAAGCTCACCAGTATTCAGAAAGCCGCGCTGGGTAGTCTCAGCTATGCAGCAGCTCATGGTTGTTTCTTAGCTGCCCATGGCTCTGAGATGGCCATGGCCCGGCCCCCGCCGGGCCCAAATGGAGCAGGGTGGTGGTCCTGGCCCCACCGGGCCCCGCAGGAGGCTCAAACACCAAAAAGGAAGTTCCCACGTCTCCCTGCTGTTTAAATACGTAAATTTTGAGAAGCGTTATTGGTCTAAACGACTGTCCATCAATTCAATTTCAAACCACCCCAACAGTTTAAGACAAGTGTGCCTTTACATCTTCACTCTTGGCACTGTATAGAGTAACAGGAAAAAAATATTCTTAGCTGATACTGGTTAGCTCCACTTTCTCTGAAACACTGGTAATAGGATGTAATTTTATTCCTACACAGGTTATTTCATGACCATTTTCAAATGTTTTTACCCTTAAGAGAAAATTATTTCAAAATTCAATACTCCAAAGAATCATGGAAGCTGGTCAAGAAAAGCTACATTGCATCAGCTGGTTAATCTCCAGGGCAATACATGTGTACCTCCTGCTGATTATTTACTAACAGTACATATCAAGAAAAGATATTCTTTTAGGTTCTACAGAGGTAAAATTCCTCAGCTCATTGCCTCGTTGTTTTAGTTTGTTTGTTCATTGTTTTCCCCTTATGCTTTTTTTTTCAATCCACTCGTATTCATAATGCAATAACTAGAAGCGTGCTATGATGAAAATTTACAACACTTTGCTAACTTTTTTTGCATGGCTACTCAAGCAAAAATAATTTGTGATAGTTATCAACAGTTGTCACTCCACCAAGATGAGAGTATCTGTGTCTTCCAATCTTAACAATAGATTTTCTTTGGTCCTGTTTATTACTGTCTTTCCTTTCCTTTCATATCCTTTATATTTATTTAAGATTGAATTTTTATTTTATTTCTGATGGAGCATAGTTTTGAATTTTGAACCTAATGTTGAAATTCTGGTTTAGATCATCTTCTAAAATTTGATATATGTCATAAACTGTTATATTTATTGTGACTATTCCCTCACTGTGCCAAAGTCACTAAGTAAGGGAAATTTCATGATCTCAAAAAATGAAGATTCCACTGTAAAATATTTCTGAAACACATCTCTAAGTATATGTAGATTTACCCTTGACTCAATAGTTTGTGATGCAGCCTCTTCTCTAGATCCAAGATCCTAGTAGAAGTTTGCATTTTACCCACAAAACACATACTATGCTTGGTTTTATCGTCAATTTTATTAACCTTTTTTAACCCTAAGTCATAGAGGAAGGTAAGAATAAATTAATTATCTGCTATAAATACTGAATATTCGTCAAAGTTATGGCCCCATTTTCAATGCCTGTTTCCTGTTTTCTGTATGATAAGTCCCGTAACTGTCCTGTACCATCCAGCTTGCTGAAGAGCTAACAGGAGATGAACTCATTAGGTAACTCTATATGATTAACATTCTAGCTTAAGATCATTTCCTCTATCTTAATATCATATTTATGTTTTATCAATAGCAGCTTAATTTTTTTTTCTAGATTATTCCAGGGGAAATATTGTATTTCATAGGACTTAGTAGTGATTTCTATTCAACCCTGCCAAAAACACCCCCTTAATCAAGATCCCACCAACAGTGGGATTTGAGATGTTAATTATGCATCTAGAGCACATTTTATTCATATTGTGCTATGCCAGTTCTGTGTGTGTGTACAGGTGTTTTTAATCAAAGGTTGTGCAGGAAGAAATCAAATACTAAAAAAAGTTACATTTTTGAGCTGAATTTATACTCTCATAAAAAGAAAATCAAACTTTTTGACAGTTTGGACTGGCATTAAGCGCATTACTCTCCTTTAATCCTAAACCAAAAGATTTTGAATCAGTTTTTTGTACTATCATCTCCAGGACCAGCATCAGATTAACAAGTTTAGAATTATATGAGCTCACTGCCTTTTTTTTTTTTTTTACGATACAGTATTAGTACACTTCCATCAGCTATATAGCTTCAATGAAATGAGTACTTCAGGAAAGCATGTCAGAAGATTTGCCAGTATTACTCCTTACCTTTTGCACTCCATAAAATGTTTAGTGCCTTTGAGGCTTTCAGCATAGGCGACGTCTTTCCCACCGATACTGCAATAGGTATCACAGAGGACCACAGATAGGTATCATTTTCTGCTGTACTCTGTTTCACTTCAAAAGGACAAACTATTTTTCAATATACAACTATTTATTGTCAGGTTGGACAAAACTCAATCTCAAATTTCAGTGTTGTCTAAGCATTATCTCTTAGCCTGACTGCATAAGAGATGCTGTGTTTAGGTCTGACATTTTCTCCTCTTCTTGAATGCATTCTATGTTAGGTAGTTATTTAAAATGTGAAAAATAAATCTGTGCTGTGGTTGCAACACACCGTACAGAATATATCCAAAAAGTTTCTGTATAAATCTGTGTTCTACTATATTTCTAACTATCACTCTTCGTTCATGTAAGGATTCCACAACTATTTTAAGCAGTAGTTGTTTTCCAAAAATAGAAGATGCTCATCTATTATGGAGATTATTTTCAAATAACAATTTCAGGAACTGGCAGAGAACAAAGGCTGCACTGCAGATGAAATAAACAGTCTTCCCCTCTGGTGATTTTAGGATCCCAGTTATTAAAAAATCATTTTCCTGACATTTGCATGGTAAACTCAGATCTCACTCTGATGATAAAATATATCTCTTGGGTTCACCTTCCAGGGCAAGCCTCAGGGATACATCAGAATTTAGTAATGGGATTTTTGTTTTATCATTGTTTCATTCATTTTGATTTGGTTGATTCTTCTTCTGCTAGAAGTCATGAAATTTTTCAAACACAAAACTCACCAAACATACAATTATGAGTTGATTTCAGTGCACAGTAATGAAATAAATGCCTAATTCTTTTATTTTTCCTTTGTTGGAGGCCAAAAACCACAGAATAACCACAAAGTGTCAGATATGAAAAGGAAAAATTCTCAAGTTAGGTTTTAGTCTGCAAAACTTATTTCAGAATGCCATCAGAAATACGCTTTTTATGTTAAGCTGATCATTATTCAATAGAATGTATTTCTTGGATAAAGGCAATCTGGTTCCACGTCTTTATTTTCAGAAAGCATTGATAATACAAATTTTTTTCTGCATATTAATTTGCAATGGCATTTAACTAATTTTTTTGCTGCTTATTTTAAATATTCCTCCCTGAGTGAGGGGATATCAGTCAGACAAATCAACATAAAATGAGCTATAATGTAGTATAAACACACATAATTTAGCAGCCCAATGACAACTGAAGTGTAAAATGTATGGATAATAAAGTTGGACCACAACCCTGCTTGCCTTAGAAGTTGTCTCTTGGATCTTATCCTCAGGACATGTAAGTAAACTAAGGTTCCAAAGAAAAAATAATTAATAATGAAAAAAAAAATTAAAAAATTGTATTTGATCATGCATATTTTTATAGCAATAATGAAAGAAAACATAAAATATGTAGATTAACTTTTTACATTGAAAAGAGAGGTCTTTTTTAAAGTTTTGTATGCCTGACTAAATAATTATGCTGCCTCAGTTTGAGCATACCTTAAAAAGACCAGTATTTTGGGAGCATACCGAGGACTGGAAATCTCTAATTATGCCTTGGCTTTTAATGTTTGAAGTTTGAGTCCCAAAAAACTTAGTTTCATAATTCATCAAGCATTCTGGACATGGCTTAATAGCATTCATACGCAGAGAACCGACAACTGGCCATAGTTGTACTTTACATCATAAATTAGATCTTTGCAGATGACTTGGGAATGTGTTTACCCAAATGAAAAATTGTATACTTCATCCCATTTGCTGTGCAACCTGCTTTACAATTTTTCTTTTTGTGCTCATTTTATGATAATTTAAGGAGGAAAAAAAAATTAAAAATCTTTTCTGAACAGTTGGCCCAAAAGGTTAGTCAAATTAGAAATATGTTTTAAAACAATATGTAGGTTTTATATGAATAATTAGTGTTGCCATTAATGAAATATATTCATATAAGTTTTTCAAGGGATGCAGAGAGGAGTGTGATAGAATCTTACACATATCTATTATCAGCACCTGTGTAAAGCATCTGACACTGTCCAAATGACATGGAAAGTAGAACTGGGTGCATCTTCAGCAAGTCTGCCAATGGCACCTAACTGTGTGGTGCAGTCAACACACTGGAGGGAGGGATGCCATCCAGAGAGACCTCCACAGGCTTAAGAGGTGGGCCTGTGTGGACTTCATGAAGAGCAACATGACCAAATGCACCTCGGTCAGGGCAATCCCAAGTACAGATACAAGCTGGGAAAGAATTAATGTTGGAATCTGCTGGCAGGACAAATCACAGCAATGCACTTGATGTATTTTTCAAAAGCATTCACTTTAATATAAGAATCTATCTGACATAGTTTAGTGAGTGAATGCTAATTAAAGGTAATCATTCAACTCATTTAGTGTAATTTTTTAAAANTAAGAGGTGGGCCTGTGTGGACTTCATGAAGAGCAACATGACCAAATGCACCTCGGTCAGGGCAATCCCAAGTACAGATACAAGCTGGGAGGAGAAAGGATTGAGAGAAGCACTGGGGAGAAGGACTTGGCGGTGTTGGTGGAGGAGAAGCTCAACGTGATTCGTCAGTGTGTGCTCACAGCCCAAAAGGCCAACTGTATCTTGGACCAGCAATCAAGGGATGCAGTTCTGCCCCTCTACTCCACTCTAGTGAGACCCTACCTGGTGTACTGCATACCTGGAGTACTGCATCCAGCTTTGTGGCTCCAAACACAAGAAGGATGTGGTCCTACTTGAGTGAGTCCACAGGAGCAGCATGAATAGGGGCAGACGACAGGGGCACCTCTTCTATGAAGACAGGCTGAGAGAGTTGGGGTTGTTCAGTCTGGAGAAGAGAACGCTCTGAGGAGACCTTAATAGCAGCCTTCCAGGAGCTAAAGGGGAACTACAGGAAAGCTGAAGAGGGACTTATTACAAGGGTGTGTAGTGACATGACAAGGGGTAACATCCTTAAACTGAAACAGGGTAGGTTTAGATCAGATATTAGTAAGAAATTCTCTATAGTGAGGATGATGAAGCCCTGGAACGAGTTTCCTGGAGAAGTTGTATATGCCCGGTGACCCTGTCGATGTCAGAGGGATTGGAACTCAATGTTCTTTAATACCCCTTCTAAACCAAGACATTCTTTAATTCTTTGATTCTTTGATTTTCATGTATCATGCAGTGAACTCTATTTTAAATGTGTCTGGATTTTGTTTTGCTTTGGGGTCTTTTTTTTACATAAATTGGAAGACTGTATCTGGTGTGATTTTCATCTGATTTATTAAAAATAAACACAGTCTATCTATCTGAAGCCTATATGATTTTCATGCATCAGAGTTGTATTTATAATAGCCTCATCTTCATTCACTTGGAACAGATGGAAAAATGTCTTTGATTACAGCATTTTTTCATGTTGCAGACTGCAGGGCTAGAGACCTTGTTTCCTTCTTTTTCTAAACAGTAAAGGAAAGTTTGCATAGGAGAGCTCTGTAGAATCTGTTAGGCATTTTTGACAAGGATGACTTCCTGACTCTGACAGTTCCTGGGCAGCTTTCCTGTGTAATTTTTCTTTAACCTTGTCAGAGTAACATGAACCAAGGTCTCCGACCTTCCAGTATCTAAAGTACTAAAAGTAGTTAATCAAAAAGGCTTTCCTAATCCATTCCTTTTCCATCTGTTCCTATTGAAAGAGTAGTTAACTCTTCTGGAATGGCTGTAGCTTATAAAAACAGTAGACAGCACAATAAATACTTCACTGATAGATGCTTGGTGACAGTGAAATTATGTAAAACTGTATCTCCTGCTGTGCCATACATACACAGAGTGTTTGTACATGAACAGCAGCATAAATAAGGTTATAAAGTATGGCAAAATAAACTCACAGCTTCTAAAAAGCTAAATGAACCAAAGCAATTTAAACTCTGGGCATTATACAACTTGATCTCTCTATCACCCTGAGCAGCATAGACAGAGTGGAGGGTTAGGAAAAAAAATGAAAATCTGTAAAGGAACATTACAGCATTTGTTCACAATATGAGCTGTCAACAATCATGCATAATTTGAGACTGCAGCCGCTAACAATTTCACTATGTTTTTCTCTGCTTGAGGAACTGAGTTTTCTGATGTGTCCCTGATGGCATTACAGTGGCCCTAACAG
>VYZQ01017043.1:19996-30508 GCA_013400655.1 Mystacornis crossleyi
CTAAAATATCTTTTTTATGGATAGACCCTAAAAAATTCTGACCTCCTGCATCTATCCATTTTTGACTGAAAAATAAGTAGCCAGTTGTGATAAAGCCCAAAGTTCTGAATTAACAAGTGTATTCGCAGGAACATCTGTGGAAACTAGATTATTAAGAAAGTATTAAAAAAAAAGAAACATTTGTCAAGAGGGAATCTTAAATATATTTTCCTCATAATCCAGATTGTATTCAATCAAATAATGAGTAGATACATACTGTATAACTTAGTACCAGTCAGAACAATTAAATTTTCTTTCCACAATACTCTAACAGTTGTGATAAAGGGATTTATTGAGCAGAAAAAATCTACATGGATAAACCTGAGAAATCAGAAAACATCTTAAGGATGTTAAAAAAAATGCTGTGAACAGTACAGATACTGTAGTCATTATTAGAGGTTATTCAGCCTCCAAAGATTTATTTGTTCTTTTTGCTCTGGACGGTACAAATATTACTTCTGGCAAATTAATTTGTTTTAGTCTCCATTTGGTAGGCTTTGGTAGTGATGGAAGATACCTGAGATCTTGGAGCTCTGCAGGGAGCTTTTATTGTCACAGTCACAAGTTTTGATCTCCTTTGGGTAGGAGAATTAATTCCTGAATTTAGAAACTGTAGAGTGAGGGAAGGCTCAAACATAATTGTTGTGCCTATAACATGGACAGCCAGATTTATAATTAACAGTCAACTCAAATATTCATTGAAAAATGTCCCCTGTTTTGGTTTAGCAAATGAATGGAGCTTGAGGTATAACAAACAAGTTTCTTAAGTTAACGTTTGCCACAGTTTCCCATCAGTAATTCTCATATGGCTGAACAGAAGGCAGGACAATTGGCTCAAACAGTACAAAGACACAACACGCTGATTTATGCATTGAAAGTAGGGAAAAACCCTGTTCATACACACTGTTGCAGAGCTCTCCTGGATATCAGCACTGCCATACACAGCAGCAGGCTGTGCAGGAAGAATTTTCTTCAAACCTACACTCCCTCTGAGCCCCATGTATTTTAGGGCTCTGTCAAGAGAGTCTTGGTATGAACATCTCTGATTTTTCATCCAGGGAGAGAGAGAGGAATAAATTAGCCTGGATGGGATGCTCTCACTTTTCACAAACCTGACATGTCTCCTGGTCAGAGAAGGGAGCCCTGACAAAACCTCCCAGCTCCAAAATAGGCCTGGCAGTGATTTGTGATGGATTAGGGCAAACTTGAGAACGGTCATCACTTGGTGGCCTGGGTGAGCAGCCAGGTGCTTCTTCAGCTAACTGTGCCTTGACATCTGGGCTGTTCATCCTCAAGATGTTTTTGTAACTCTGAGCATTGTCCCAAGTGAAGGCTTGGGAGTAAATGAACTTAGGCTGCAAAATTAAAACATGCAGAAATAGTTCTTCGTGCCTCACAGACCTCTTGCTCGTTGTTTCCTCCTTTATTCCCACTGGCTCTGACCCTGTTTTGCCTTCCTGTAATGGACAGAAAGAACTGGCAAATTTTGCCTCCAGCTCTTCCCTTCTGCATGAAAGCCATGCTGGAGCTGTCTAAAAGCCCTGACTTAATTTTGTTTCTTTTTCCAGTCTTTTCATGTATTGCCTGTAGGTTCTTGCACAGAGATGTGGCATCCTCTGCAAGGAGTTCTGCACCGCATCACTGAATTGTTCCACACCTGCCAATATTCCTCCGATTTTCACCTCCTTTTCCCACATCTCCTTAGTGGACTATACCCAGCAAATGGCTGCTGCTTACCTTGCTGTGACTGCAGCCATCATTTGAGCTGTGCTCGATGGTGGGGTACAGGAAAGTCTGCTTTGATTAACAAAGACAAACGAAGTCTATGTTGCAGTGTGAAGATGTACAATACCAAGTTAGACCCAAGAAAACAACCAATTTTTTTGCCAAAAACCTTATGTGAACTTCCAAGAATTGTGGAGCATTGAAACTTTACTGCCTTTCTCTGTCTGTGAAGAACATTGGCTTTGACCTGCTTTTTTCAATATAAACATAATTCTATGTGTGTGTGATTAAAATGCACAACAAAAAGAATTGCTTCACTGCCCGTTGTCCCTTGCTGGGAAGGAACAAATTGAACAATCCAGTGGCATATGTTAGTCACATTGCTTCACTCACTGCTGGAATGTTTTCAGATACTCTGGTGCCTCCAATTAGGATCTCTATAAAAATTGGGTATTTTGGACAGAACTATGGCATCTGAAATTAAGTATGAATCACATCAAGCCAAGCAAATGTGACAGCCATTACAATAAGTATGTACTAGCCTTCCACAAATGTATGTGCTTCGTGGAATGCTTTCATCTGGCTAAACTGCAGATGACTGGCTAAGGTACGCTGTGATTTCTGATAGCAGTGCTATTCATATAATCTGAGTGTCCATAATTTTGAAGTGTCTTTTTTAGAGATAATGCACACCCTCCTCTCATACAAATGGCCCATATAATACTCTTAAGTGGTCTTGCTGAAATTGGGCTGAGTGCTGGCAACTGACAAGATTGAATAAAAGTGTCTGAGACTGGTAAAATCTGCAAGCAGCTTTGTGAGAAAAAAAAATACCAATTTCAAAGTTCTTTCCCTTTTAAAGGATTTGTTCCTATTTCACTTATAAAATTAATTTTCCAGTATTCTTGCATTCATGAATGCTTTACATAATGGTTAAAGGGCATTCTCCAACAATGACAATAGTATCAAATTCAGTATTTAATTTACAAGATTTCTATTATTTCTTTCTTGTCAGATGTCATTTCTACATTCTGACTAAAAAAAAAAAAACAGAAAAAATTTAAAACCCCATCCTTTCACTTCAAAACTCTCCAATCAGCATTATGATATCTGGAAAATCTCATACATTTCAGGGGAATTACAACCAGGACCAGCAACTTTACAGCTGATTTCCTCAACATGCCAGTTAAACAATTGTGATCCTTTCCCAAACCAGAAGGTGGCAAGCACTCTTAAAGTATGAGCTGATTGAAACAAGACAGGCTCCCTTCTCAGTAAAACACAGCCACCATTGTTCTCAACTCAGCCATGGGTTTCCCAGCCAAAATTTGTGTTTTACTAAATCCCAGTAGGACAGGACTAAAAAGGAGAGAGTGAAAGAGATTCAAACGTATCTTCTATTGTGATTTAAGCAAAGAACTCTGAGACTAAAGTAGAAAATAATTGCCTAGAAAATAAAGCTGACCAGAAAAAATGAAATTTCCACCCCACAGCAGCCCTGGCAAAGTAAGGGCTCCAAAGAGGTTGGGCTGGCTGCCAAGTGTAGCCAAAGAGGAGCCAGGGAGCACCCGGAGCTAAACCTGCCCTGCAGCTTGTACACAAATGTAGATTAATCTTACAAAATACTAAATAATGCGTTGCATGGATTTTCCCAGAAAGAAACTAGCCCCAAACCTTATATAATGATTTTCATTGTTTTTCAGCAAAAGTTTCATGCTTTTTCTGCTAATCTGTCAGTCTTAGAAAATGGAGCAATTTGTGTGTGAAAACAACAATAGCGGAAAGCTAATGTGTTCTGGGATGCTGAGTTGGAGGCGTTGGTAGGAAATTGCCTCCCCTGCATGTTCGCAAGCATTTTAGTTAAATTTCAGTCTGCAACTTAGCTGGGGGAAGAGGTCATCCAGGGCATGCTAGAGAGGAGTGCCTGCACTGTGAATTAATACACCTAGATAAGTCTGTTATACAAGGAAGCCAATATACTCTCTATTTCAGTATTGCTTACGTCGTTACTTAATTTTAGCACTTGGCCTAAAGACTTCGTGTCAGTCGGATTATTTTCCTGACAGCCTTTTTTTTTTAAACATAATATTTAATGAATTGGTGGATAAGAAAGCTTTTAAATAAAGGACGTAATTTCTGAGCTTCTTTCTCAAATCCTGAAGGCCTCAAAGCATGAGGAAGCCAGAAAGCCTCAAGACGCCCATGAGAGCTGACAGGAGCTGATGACTTGAAAGTGGTGAGGATACAATCCTCTCTGACACTAATCCTGAGCTAGGAGCGAGAGACAGCTCCTGATGGTGTTCCTGTCTTTAATTATACGTTGTCACAGCACAGGTGGCTGCAGTGCTGAGGTATCAAATCCATCTGTACCACCCTATGACATGTACTTGGTGATCTCTGCCTCTCCCACTTCCCCACGAAAGCATGAGCTAAAAAAAGGTGACAGGAGATGCCAGAGAGCAGGGAGGACAATACCTCACCTCTACCCTAAGCTTTCCCTTTCTCTTGACCACAGTAAATAGTGGTGAAAAAGTGTTGTTTGGGCATTTTCAAAGGTATTACAATAAACATACAAATTCAATCACAGAAGATTAAATGGATTTGAGAAACAACAGCAATTCCATATGCATTCAAGCTATACTCAGAACCCACACAGAACCCCATGTGGTACTTGCCACATCTAGGGAAAGGCCCATCTTGTGCCTCTAACCACCAAACACATCCAGAAAAAAAAGCTGCCCCATCTCACCTGCATGTTTCACATGAAGTGTCCCACTGCAAGTGGCTGCAAAGCCCTGGGCACCTTCTGCTCACAGCTCTGCCATGGAGAGTGGCTTTGCCCTGGAGCAGATTAATGATAGTGTATTTCACTCCTCATCCCCTGTTACCTTGCCCCAAGCTGCAAGCCCAGTGCTGTTTGCACTTGAGACCCTGAGCTCTGCAGAGAAAAGCCTTGTGTTTATAAAGCCCCTCAGGCAAGTCCATGGTCCTGCTGCTCTCTGCAAAATTCACACTGACCTACTGAACTGGTAACAAATCCACCAGCAGCAGAAGGAATTGCGTGGGAAAACATCCGAGATAATGCCAAGGCATAAAGAGCAGTCACAGAAGAAGGCTGATGCATAGAGAAGTTTGAGGCAAATAGATTTTAATTAGAGTAGCAGTCAGCCCTTTGGATATTTGCTGAATACTAAGCCAGATATAACAAGGCATTTCCTTGCCAGCTATTGCATACATTAAAGATTGCACAGAATGAAGATCCTGAGGGAATCCTAAGCAGAAGAGACCTAAATCAGAGTTTAAAAGGTAGCTGTATCTTTTACCCTTCGTACAAGTGTCCACCAGGGCAGAAGAATGTTATTGCCCAGTCACTGTAGTTTCTGCTCGCTTCTGCCAGCTCATCTTGTTATTCCATTTTTAATAGGGGTCACTGCAAAACAGCACACCTGAGTAAGTGCTGCCTTCTGAGCTGGATGAAAACAAGGACCAGAAAAGACGACAAACAGAGCAAGGAGCTATTTAAATTAAACCTGTAAGTGATGGCTCCTGCAAACCTGACAATGAAGCTGAATGGTGAAATCTGCAATGATTTCCTGATGGCTTTATGGAAAGATATCCATTCTGCTCCTTCACACCTACAAAAATGGACTAATACTTGGTGCCTGATCCTTTTATTTTGGAAGCGTGCGTTACACAACTCAGCACTCTGTGGGTACCAGACAAAGCATCACCTGGCCAAGCAAAGGACACGAACCTTTCCTTTGGAGAGGGTGGTAAGGCACTAGGCAATGCACTGGAGGACTTGTCCACATTATGGGGAACTTGCTGTCTAGAAGAACAAAGCAGAACTGTACACCCAATACCAGATTTAGATGACCTAGGCAAACCCTCTCAGATGAATAGAAATTTCACCTAAAAATGGATTTCCAGAGCAACTGAAGGTGTCTGACTGAATGTGTCAGATGCCATATTTTGGGGGTGAAGAAGAGGCAGGAAAGAACTGGCAAGGACATGACAACATCTTATGTCAGCTTTCTCAAACTGGAACTTTTCTGGTTTATTTCTTTGCCATCTAAATGGCAATTTTACCCCATGAAAAATTAAGCTAGGTTTTTATATTAAAATAACTGCTACAATATGTGAAAACAGAATAAATTCACCCAGATTAAAAATGCATGTATGCACTTTTTAACTCCTTTGCTCCATTTCTCTAAATTCTTCCAGATCAGCACAAATTCCTCCCCACAATGTGCAGTTTTTTCTTTACAAGAGCTCTACTTATTTAGCCCAGTGTTTATGCTTATACATACATCTGACTCTTTTGCCAACTGTTAGTTGTAATTGTATAATCTTCATACCTTCAGGCATCTTCATCTTAGATTTTTCAAGGAGTAACGAAGTATCTGTGGTTGGTTTATGAAGTCAAACCAGTCTATCTAGACCTCTCTGAAAGCTGACTATATTCTATTCTGGACTGTTGCCTTCTATTGAAAACTGTCAACTTTGTTTTGATATTTTCAAGTAAGAGATTGGAAAGTAAAAGGGGAGAGGAGTATAAACCTTAATGTGCATAAAAATGTGGCAGGGAGTGAATACAAGGGAAATTTGCACCCAGCTGGCCTCTCCTCCTCTGTAGCCAGGCCAGAACCACTCCTGTAACTTCTGTCTTTGGCAGCTGTTCAGTGGATCGCAGCTGAAGATGCTCTTGTGAACCCGTGGGAATCAAACGTGCCAAGTTTCTCAAGCTCTGCTTGTTCCAGTAGCATCTTTATTTAATGCCCTTCTCTCTCATCTGTGGCTTGGTGCAGCTCTCCTCTGTAATTGTTATTAAGATCCACAGGCGAGAAGCATCGTGTGCTCAGGAGAGGAGCAGACTCCTCCACCTCCCTGCCACCTTGGTGAGATGTGAGATTTGGGCTGGAAAGGAGTCCCAAGCAGACAGACAGAAGTGGCCTGAGATTCTGCTGAGAAGGGACGTACTGCAGCAGAGGAGGCAGCTGCTGCTCATTTCTAGTTCTTGTCCCAAGAGAAGGCGCAATTCAACCATGGCACTGAGAAGTCAGTGAGAACTGTTGAGTTTCCAAAGCCCAATGAAATCCTGAGGTACAAAACAGCATCCTGTCTGTCAGGGAGTTTTTCAGAACAAAGGTGCCCAAAGCCATGGTCTCTCCAGACTCTGGGCCCAAGCATTCCCCTCACCAGCCCATCTCTGTTTGGAAAATTTGTGCAATCTCCCATTGTAATACCAGCTCACCACAGGAACTGGTGTTCAGGCAGAATCAATATTGCATCGAGTTCTCATTAACTTTGGGGTGAAATGTGCATACTTCTGGCTCCACGAGGAAAATGGCTGTTATTTCCCCATTCTACTGATGTCCCTATTTGTCACTACATTCTCAAGCATGACCCTGGAAGTTGGACTTCATTATAGCAACAATCCCCAGTCCAGGGGGAAATTAACCAAAAAAAGGATTTATTTCTTTTTTCAACAGCAAACGAGCAAACAACAACAAGATGCATCTTGGCAACGTAACTGAAAGAAACTCATTACTTTTAGTGAAAGTTAAAATTATTGTATTCTAAGCAAGTTATTTATATCACTGTATTATTGTTGCCTGACAGATTAATTTAATTTTACTCAGTGGGGAGGTAACCCACCCTAGAAGACCATTGCAAAGCTTTTCATTGATTTTTAATGGGCTTTGAGTTGGATCTTTGGCCAATTTTGCCTTTATGCCTCTATAGGATTGAGATATGAAAAAACACAGAGGTTAGTCCAATGCTTGGTGCATTTTTTTTCAGAAGGAAAATGATTTGCAGTGGTGGATATTAATACTGTAAAGTGAACTAATTCCTCTCCTGACAAGTCCAAAATCCAATTTTAATAGTAAGAGGTGTAATAATGACTGGTTGAAATGAGTTTTTATAGGAAAAAGCGGTTTTCCTTCTTGCTTAAAACAGTATTTTGGTACTCTTATTTGACAAAGGTCATTTTTACACTATTTTTTCCTCTAAAAATCATTATAAAATTTTTTAAAGTATAGTTAAGAGTAGGATCTGCACAGTTACATACTGCTTTTCAATTTTAAAGTAGCATTTCATCCACTGGTGTTATATAAAAGTGATGATGTTACTTTCAAAAGAAAGTATTTTCTCATCAATTTCTGACTATTTTTCAGCTTTTTACCTGTTAGGCAATTGTTCTACAATTTAAAAAACTAGAAAGAATTTCACTTACTCATTTTTTTCCCCAAGGGTGAAAAAACTCCAGCTTTCTTCAGAAAAGGTTGGAATGGAGATCTTTTTTTCTGAAATCCTTTCTGGGAACTTTTTTCCCCTCTGCTGAGTATTAGATGCAAACTTTTTCATCTTCTTCATAAGGTGTTGAATCAAACCTCTTCCCAATTGGATAATGTGAGCAATGGGTTTTCTGGCTTTCATGTTTCATGGTCCACATGATGGCTGGAATCTAGGGTGTAATGCTGAGTCAGCCAGCTCCATCTGCATCCTTCTGGACATGTTTTCAGTTCTTCAGCTGTTTAGCAAGACCTGAGAGGTTTTCAGAGTAAATCAATGCTGTTTAATCTACAGGGTTTTACACAGTATTTGCTTTGAGTCATAGCTGAGACCTGTACATCCAGAGACCATCTCCTATAAAAGTATGTAAAGTAGGAATGAACACCTATTGAGGAAGAACTATCCATTTAGTGAGATGGGATTTGCAGAAGAGCTACTCTTGGATGTTCAAAACAGTAAAAGTGGACTTTAATGACACAAAAAATTGTGCGTTTCTTTAACATGCAGGTATGGGAATTTTTCTGACTATCTTTTCTTTTCATGGCAAGTGTAAAAAGCAGAAAGTTTCCTGTTTGTGTTAATGTAGTTGCTGAAAGCGTAAAAAAGTTAAATTGTGCAGTTCCTGAAACAATGGGCAATGGCTCATAGAACTGAGCCTCTGGTGTAAACCCCTCCAGCCTCAAAAGCATCTGTGTGACTCCTTGCATGTTTAGAAAAATTAATATCAAATGTCACACAGCTTAAATGTTCACTGACTGTAAGATGCATAGGCTCAACAAGGTTTAAAGTTCTCTGTGCTGCTATAAAAGGTTTTGTCTTATTGTTTCTATTCTAACTCTCTATTCCACCTCTCTATCCTGCTGTGGCAGGTTGCTCAGTGGGGCTCAATCCCTGTCCCAGAAGTGGCTGCAACTCAGCAACAGGTATTTAAGTGCAAAATACACAGCCACAAGGGATATCGTCTTACTGCAATTTCAAACCCATTCATTCCATGCTTTAGTTTGATATTTCTATTTTATGCTGAAGAGAGTCAGTTGTTGAATCCACTTGTTGTTCCAAGGTAGCTCAGAGCCAGAGGAGTATCTGCTCTCTTGTGCTGGATCTGCTGGAAGAGAAGTGAATACGTGCTTCAGGAGGGTGAGAAACTCAAAGGCAGATTAGTCTGTAAAATGACAGGCAACAAAACACCCTGGAGGAGCTAAGAGACATCTGAATCTGGTGCTGAGTGGTGTGGTTTTGGGGTAACAGCGGCATTCTGGAGTGACAGTTGGACTTGGTGATCTTAAAAGATCTCTTCCAATCTTGATGATTCCCTGATTTTATGGAGAGTTGAAATGGAGCCGTCCATTTAAAGAAATTTTGTTCAGCTTCCTATGGGGCCAGGAAGGCTCCTGCAGGCTCTGAGATAAGGACCTGGGAGGACCTCAGCACAAGTCAGGTCCCATAGCCTGTGGTCTCTGGAGAATCAGACAAGTCACCGATGTTGACTGAGAGCAACCAGGCTGTGTGTCTTGCACAAGCTGTGAGCAGAGTCCTCCCTGTGGCTAAAATCATCTTACCCCCAACTCCCATGGGATCACAACGTTGCCCACGGTTTAATCCCCCCAGCTAGGCAGCCACAGTAGCTCTGAGACAGTCAGATAGCAGAAGAGAGTCACTGTGAACTATGTGGTAGTTCCTCTAGAACATATTTGTATTCCTCTTGCTAATAAGATGTGGCTAATTGTTCACATGGGAGCAAAGACAATGTGTTAGTTTATAGCACTTATCGGGTTTTCTGCATGTGTTTCACATTCAATATTTTTTATGTCTGAACTCCCCCTTACCTGGGTAATTTTACAGGATTTCATTGCTTTTATGGAGGTGTAGAGCAGTTTGACATGGAAAAGGATTATATCAGTTTGGTGCCTAGTCTGGAAATGGGATGGATGTGGAGAAGGAGGTGCTGCAGGATAGAAGTCTGTTAAATCTTGTGTGGCATATGAAAGGTTTGCCTCCAGCAAAACACAGACTACGAGGTGTTTATCGTTTTTTAACAGGAAGTTGGTTTAAAACAAAGCAAAAATATACTTCACACAATGCAGAGTTATGGATCTCCTTTCTGCGGGATAAGCTTTAGCGGGTGTTAAAATTTTATGACTTCAAACTGGAGAAAAGCATAGAAGAAACATCCCTCTGAGGCTGTGGTCATTACTTCCTACCCCACAAACATGCATTTAAAACTTCTGAAAGTTGGAAAAGCAGCCTTCCCAAAGTTGTGGAAATACACATTTGCCTTTCTATTTTATACTCTTCCACAAAACCAGGTTCCTGGGTGGAGGGAAATTGCCCTTACCTTGCAGGACTTTATGTTCTATATGCATCCAGCATTGCAAGCTTGAAATTTTTAGAGAAATTTACTTCTATAAATCAAGTTGTAGAACTGGGTTCTCAGCAAACATACAGTACTCA